>JAYMTB010001747.1:0-10354 GCA_036897585.1 Francoa sonchifolia | reverse complement strand
ATTTTTAGTGATTTTGGAATGTTGTTTTTGAGTTTGATGTTGATGGTTTTGTTTTGTGTTGCTAATGTATTTAAAAATTGATTAATAAAAGTTTAAAGTGTTTGTTTGTTTTGTCTTCCATTTTGCTAATTTTAGTTTATTGTTAATGTTAAATAACTACTTCTAATTAGTTCATTTGTCTTCATCAATGAAGAAAATGTTCAAAAGAAAATGAAAACATTATGTCTTGACTTAATAAAATATTTCAACATGAAGAAATTGTTTACCTATTCGGGGTCAATACCTACTTCTGAAAATCCAAATTTAGTTGTAAATCTTATTACCAAATGTGAACTTTTACCTATGGATATAGAATAATATGTAGTATACTAAGGTTAGGAAGTGAACATTGTTGCTCACTCCATGTGGGCACCTATACATATTTAGCGGTGAAATCTTTCATATTTTGTGGTATATAATGCGAACATTTTTACCATTAATTATGAATTTTACTGGTAAATAGAAACTCTATTTCTCTGAGTGAGGTTGAGTGTAATTATATTGAGGAACTAGGTATTTTGTATTGTATTCTTTTTAGGTCGTTGAATTCCAGAAATAAGTAAATCCGAACATAGGATTTTCCAATTAAGCATATACAAATAAGTTAATTAACAAAATAGTTAGTGTTGCTATTAAAAAAGCGGATTAAGAAAACAAAGAAGAGAATAAGGCACGTCATAGAAGTACAAGGAAGATTACGGCGAATAAGATAATATAAGGAGAAATGTACGGACAATAGTGGTTGTGATGAGTGGGAAGTTAAGAGTGGGGACCACAAAATGGAGAAGTGAGTAGTGACCAATCCCATGCGCGATTATGACTACGGCTGGTGGTGTTAGTGGTGGTGGTGGTCAGTGAGCAGTGACGCATTTCTGACAATGTCGCTTTTGTCCTTTTGAATATGGCCTAAATTTGGATAAATTCTTACTTGTGTCAGAGATGGAGGTTATTGTAGTTATATATATATTGAATTTCAATCATCTCATTCTTATACTTTCAATTTATTATGGTAATATATTCAAATTATTAATGAGATGAAAATAACAAAATCAGTTTTTGAGTCTTACACCGGGTTCAAACAAGTATTATTTGGGTGATTTGTGAAAGTGGGGATGTCTGTGGGACCCTGTTATGGTTGGGTTGTTACTTGTGAACTGGAAATGTGGGACCATGGCATGTGCAGAGTTGGTTTCCTAGACCAGTCACTTTCACTTTCACACCATTAGCAGTAGTACCGGAATAGAACCGCCATTTTAGTTTGGTTGGATTCATTTAGGTTAATTCGGTTTAATTCAGTTTAATTTGCTTATTTATAAGTTAAGAAAAATGATTTCGGGTGGATTTGATTTGATCCAAACCCATGATGAGGCTTACTCGATTGGTGACTGTTATCAATCCCGCATCAAATTGAAATTTGGAGGATGACGTTCATTAAGATAGGCACAAGACCCGACTGATATCTAACATCCATTTTTCTGTATATTCGACTATTCATTGAATTGTATTCCGATTGATACGAAAATCCGTTACTGTTTGGAAAGCAATCTCAAGTAAATTGCATATTTAAATGGACTGCAAAGTGTTTATTTGAGATTGTTTTGGAAAAAATAATCCTTAGTTATTTTTGTGATTGAATAGTACAAAAGTCAAGAATTGTGAAAAATCAAATTCCAATTCCAATTCCAATTCGTTTTTAGAAGAACCCGAACATCGTAGATTTCCAACACTGAAAACCAACACAACGCGCTTTTTGCTTTTTTAACTCCAATTCTTGTGATTGTGGCATTTTCACTGGACTTCCGTACCATTCCCTACTCAATCTGCATAGTTTTACCAAATAAATCAATTAAAATTTCTAAATAAATAATGAAAAACTAAAAAATATTTAATTTATCTTAGAAAATTAAACGAGTTAGTGCTATCATTAGATTAATTGGAATCACTTGAATTCTCTTGAACAATTTTGTATTCTCCTCTTTCCACAGATATGCTGGAATACTATTTGTAGTTGACTCCGTATTAGGATAAAAGTTTTCGTAGTCATCATCAACCTACAAAAAGTCAATATGATATTATCCCTTAAATTCTTACTTGAAAATCAAAACCAAGAGCTACAGCTACACTTTTAGGTGTCAAATGTCACTAATACTAATTTATAGTGACGCTTATTCCCCATTGCTAAAGTTCTGTCGCTAAAAGTTATGAGAAACAGTAAAATTTCATACGTCTTCTGTTTCATTTTTATGTCTTTTTATGCATTCTCTTAATTCTATTGGTTCAAAAAAAGGTGTTTTATATATAGCTGGTGAAAGAAAATATAATTTGATAAATCATATGAAAGAGACACGTAAAAGAGAGAGATGATTTGGTTCACTTATATAAAAAACAATTTCTCACTTCAAAAAAGAATTAAGAAAAATCAATATACCTCTTCGACATCACTTGTTGTTGAACTAATAGCATTTCCATATTCATTTGAACATTCATCATGGCTCAAATTCTTAATCATTTCTCCATTCTCACCAAATTCAAGCTGTCCAAAATGTAACATAAAATAACGTGACCCCTTTGCATATTTCAAGTTACATGTCAAGCATCAAAATCAATCATTAAAATTTATATCTAACCTTTCGATTAACAGATTTCGAACTCGTACTAATTTTGAAATCGAGATGATTAGTTGCTTCTGATTTTCCATCCTTCACAAGATCAAATTCTCCATCTTCTCCACAGCTAAATTCAATGTAGTCTTCATTTGTAAAATCCGGCCAACTCGAGTCATTAATCCTATTTTTGCCTGCACTGGAGTCCTTCCCCTCATTACAACTCCTACTAACTACCCTTTTATCCCTTCTACATCTGTTTTTCATCCACAATCTTGCATTCAACTCGTCACCTCGTGTCTCAATCTTTAAGTCGAAAAACATTCTTTTGATTGGTTACTAAGGTTTTTAAGAGAATATAGCGGATGGGTTTTCGTTAAGATATCGATATTTGAATTGGGTATGTAATGGAATACTAAAATTTCAAGAAACAAGGTCACAAATCCCACATTGGCAATCTTGAAAAAATTTGAATTTGAAAAGAGTAGTTAATGAAATAAGGGGGTTACTTTTTTTTAATGTTAATAAATTTGAATAAGTTATAATTTTGGACAGAAAATTGTTTTCAAAATTAAAGAAAATTACAGAATGTAGCTGGCAAATAATCAAATGGTAAATTTTTTAAATTTGAAATAAAAAAAATTCTTATTAGAATTATATACAATTAGTTGAGGCTGGATCAGCCCAGCAGCCGGTATTCTGCTACTCGAATTCATAACTAGGATATAGGAACAACTTTACTATTAAATCGTGTCTCGCCATCTAACAATAAAAGATTACATACCAATAACAGATCTGCAGTTTCGACTCCTTTGCAGCGTGCTGTGTATCAAGTTCACCCAGTCGTATCCATTTCGTCCTCCGACTAGGTCTGGGGCTGTGGTAACCAGTACCTTCCTCAAGCAAGTATGAATACTTCGATTCTGTCCACCACCCTTGATGGGACTGAACTCGGATGTAAACATGGCTGAAATTGGACCTGAAAAGGTCAGGTTCCACGACCGCCCTGCAACTTGGAAGACAGAAGGGTTCTTGCTGCCAACATTTAGGTTTCAAAGCCAATGTAGGAGTAAAATTCTGATCTATAAAACTTGAAAATTGTAAATCTTTATAACTCAAACAGTTACATATATCAATGTGTTCATTTCTCCATCAAATCATAGAATCATTTCTAGAATGGGGGGAACTAAATTAACTACTATTTCGAGCAAAAAAATCAATAAAAGTCACGAGGCTTGCCAGTTCCCATCTCACAAGTCATGCTACCATGTTACAACTTCTATGATAAGTGGATCTATTAGTTAAGGACTTTCAACTTAGCAATTCATGTGTCAATTGGTTAGTTACAATCACTTGCAAACCAACCCTCAGTTTGACTACGTAATTAATGGGTAAAAGGGAACTTGGTCTCTAGTCCTCGCACTAAGTCCCCAAAAGTGTGTTACTTTTTAAAATTTGACATTGTTTCTTTTGCCAAATAATTCTTTCTTCAAATTCACAGGTAATCATTAACCAATATATATCCATGACATTTTTGGATTCTAAAATGTAACCATTTCACTCATTTTTGTCAGGAAGGAGATATTATACCTCATAGGTTTACTTTCATATTTGATCGTTCAAGTAACTTTTTTGGGGAAAAAATTATACAACACAACTATGAAAGTATCAATTTACATCAATGCTAAAAAGTTCCCCAACAAAAGCAGTGGCTGGTGTAGCTTCCTGCCTCTTCCAATACTCTTCTGTACTAGCTACACAAAAACAAAAACAAAAAATAAAAAATAAAATAAAATTCCAGAAATTTGAAATTAGAGGAATAACTGACAAAATAAGGGCAAAATGCAAACATGTAATAAATTTTTACTTTCATCTGCTGCACAACCTAAAGATGAAATACCTGACTTCAGATATACGAAAAATGACATAGTAACATTCTGATCATACTATGAACGAACATACAATCCAAAGTCAATAAATTTGGCAATGTTAGTGAAATATAGTTTGCCTATTTCTACAAACATAGTTGGTGAGTTAGTTATAGGTTCATGGTGAGTAGCCTCCCGTTAAACCTAAAACAGAGAAGGAACCGCTGGTATTACAACTACTCATATATTAAAGCACATAACAAAATGAAATAAACCATCAACTATAATCGAGTAAAAAATAGAAGATATACCAGGGAAATATAATGCATGCTGTATAAGAAATTCACATCATATTTACAGTTAAACAAGTTAGTACTTAGTAGTAACCGGCATATTATGAAGCTGATGAGTGATCCAACACAAGGAATTCATACCCTACCTATCCAAGGAAAAGAAGAACCAGATTTCCAGAAACAATTTCATAGTTTCACCCTCACTTGCAGAGAGACAACTTGCAATTCGGTAATAATCTTCAGAAGCCTCGACCATGGTCCTATCCGAGGATTTGGAGGTGCAGCCCATCCAGGCTTCCCACCTGGTGGTGGAGTAAATGTGGCACACCTGATTTTCATAACATTAGTAAACAAATACCAAATTATTTTATATATACTTTCTATAGGTTAGAAGCTAGTGATTCACCAAATTAAACTTCTGAAGCATTTACGAACAACAATTACCAATGGGATGAATAGTGAGTGCAGGACGGTTAGAAGAAGCAACATGCTTGCTACAAAATATGACTTGGTCAACAAATTCATCAGTTGCCTCCACCCATCTCTTATCCAAGTGATCTTCTTTCACAAGGCGATTATCCAGTTTCAATAGCCTGACCTCCTTATTCACAAAATTTGGTATTCCCTAATTCAACATAGATGAACATGAGATTAAAACATCCACAAGTAGTTCCATTTTCTTTCCTTACATTATAAGAGACAATTTGCGTTATCACGATTGACCAGAATCTGATTGAGCGAAATATGTGTCTACTTTCTACAATTTTTGACTTTGAGTTTTCACATATTTACGATTTCACACATTTTATTGATCATGTACTCATCACTTAACAAGGCATGGACAAATTTCAATATAAAATGGAATGCTAAGAGATCTGAGAACTAATGTCAACCCCTCTGATCGCGGACAAAGAGCCAAACAGGATGACAAAGAATCGGAGGATGATGCCATCAACACAACATAATCTATTCTCCCGTACTCTTTCTCAAGTTATCATTTGTCTTGGAGAAGTGCTATAAGGGAACTTCATTACCCATGCACAATATCCAAATCTAATCGCATTATTTGCATTGTTTTCAGCAATTGTTGTTATGACTCATGGAAAAAGCCCGTGGAAAATGCTCCATATGTGCATACGATAGTGCGATATATAAAGGAAATGTAGCTATAAAACTATTATACTTTTTTGGGAAAAGAAACTGTTAGGTTTTTGACGCTCGGGCCTTGCTGAAATACGACTTCTTTTCAGAAAATAACTCCCTCCCAAACTGATCAGAACCAGAACTAATGGAGGAAAGGGCGAGAGATATCCAAGTGCGAACTCTGTCTGGTGAATCCACTACAGTATTCGTTCAACCTACCCACACCATTCAAGATCTCAAGCTTCTGTTGAAGCAAACTTTCCTTCCTGCCAAAACATCTCCCAATTTCCATCTGTTTCTCAAGGTAGTTTTTATGTGAACTTAAACCTAAATATATTTATGCATTTCTATGTCTGTTAAATGTATGCATAGTGATAAGCAATGTTTGTTCTTCTGTTTCTCTTTGTTTGGTTCATGTGGAAATTTAGTTTATGTTTGTTTGAGGGCAGTGAAGTGGAGAATGGAAGTGTGATTTTCCATTGCTGTTGTTTTTAAGGAATAGTAATGACATTCTTTCAAGTAGTTATGAGACTTTAGAAAGACCAAATAAAATTGGTAATCTTGTCGCTTTATGTTAGACAAATTAATGAATGTAATGAAACTGAAGGATTGTGAATGGAGGTAATGCCAACTTAATTCTATTGTATTCATTCCTTTCAAACAAACATAACCTTAGAGAAAAGAAGATAGAAAATTTAACCTTGTTGGGGATGTCTTCATTCATGATTATGTTGTTATGTATTCTTATTGTGTGTGATTCTTGTATCAGGGTGTTAAGTTGAGCTTGCAGAGTCAGATACATTGGCATTCAATTGAATCTGGAGATTTCATAGTACTTGTTCCATTTATCAGGAATAGCAGGCCTCAGACACAGCAATCAGATCAGCGTAAAACGTACACAGAGACTCCTGAACAAAGTTCAAGTTCGAAATTTGTTGATTCGGTATGGTCTGACATGGTGCAAGACTTTTCAAATTTACAGGATGTTTTGAGTAATGACAACAATGAATCTAAAACTGATTCAGCAAGTATGAAAATTGGAAGTAAAACCTTTGGTTCAGAATCAAAATACAAAAGGGATTTTGATGACAGTAAACAGGATGGATCCCTGGATAGCCTTCTCTGGAGTATATTGCAATCTCCTAACAAGGATATTCTCGATGAGAAGAATTGTGATGGATTTATTAAGTTTTTGGAGTTTGCAAATTGTTTGTCATCTCCCTATTCCGGGAACTGCATGCTCTTATCCAAGATCAGTTTACTAGGTTGTGACATATTATTGCCTGGAAGCAATAATAGTTCATGCTTGTGTCCGAGGTGGTTGAAAATTTTAGTGAAGGCATTTGCTTGCTTAAATATTATTTATGGATTCCTTGAACTGCAACAGAAAAAAATGACCTCAATTTGTTTGAAGGGAGTACTGAGCCAACTTGGAAAATATGGTATTCAAGTTGGTATGGAGGACATAAAACATCTGTCTGTTCTTTGTCCAAAGGTAATTGATGAATTTCTAACTACTGATCTGCCAAATAATTACTATGATTTAGTACTAAGACAGAGGATATTGTTCTAATGCCATATCATTTCAAAAATTGAAAGTTGTTGATGAGGGATGAAAATTTATATTCCTTAATAGTGGACTTTTCAAGTATTACCCAGAAGTTCAAACTAATACCTTTGCATTTATGCAGAACATACATTTTTCTAGTAACGAAATGGATGATACAAAATTTGACGATGCCATTGTCATTATCAATTTAACAGAAGAGAGACGTCTCGGTGAAGAAAATCCCAGAATTGGTATGATTAAGAATATCAATTTTTGTTCTTGCCATTTTTAAAGTCAATCCCAAATGTAGGTTCGAACAGTAATATTGTTTGCACTGTCTTCACATTCCTGTTCAGTAGCTCAAAAGCGGGTCTCTATAACAAAGAGTGCTAATGCCATGATGAAACGAGAAATTTCCTTCAAAACAAATCTGTGGGAAGCTATTAAATTGTTAGTGGTATGTTTAACTGCTTCATAATCTCTCTATTTGGAGTTCTTGAATGTCTCAGCTTAACTTAAGTAAACCTACTCCCAAATTGTTGAGGCTGACGACTGCATGAATCAAATTTCTCCACTCACGCTTATTTAAGGTTATATATCTTGAGTGTGTACCATTGTCTATATCTCTTCGAAGATACACATGCTTAAATTCTACAGCGGCCTTTGCAATGCGCTTAGTTTCTAGAAGCACATGCGACTAAGTTATGGATCCTTGTTACACATATAAATAAAATATCTGTATTATGTAGTTGTCTCAAATATTGGCACATTTGACATTAGTACGTTTATCTCACATGAACAATTAGTAATGCCAAACATCAACCACCTGCTCTAAAAGCTCAAATTTGGTGCCACCGTTTGTGTATATTAACTCTACCCTGAATATAATGCATGACAAATAGAGAGAAATTGAAGTAGTCCAGTACAGCCTTCAAATTTTTCGTCTTTTTTGAACTGTTGTATAATCAAAGATCTTTCATGCAGCACAGATATGGAAATGATGTTTCCATGTTCTTTTCCTTGGAGGAGCTTCTATCAATGATGGAAAATGGTTCACGTGCAAGTGAAACTGAAATGAAACGAGCCAGGAGAAGTTCGTCGACAACAACACGATGTCATGTAAGTCTTTGATTTCATTTACAGTGTTTTTATGCAGCTCGTAACTGATGTAGTTCAATTCTAGTTTTATAATGTTTTAAGATTTGGTGATGTTATAACTTTTTGACTGAGACTGAAAGATCCTTTGTACACCGAGAAGAGAACTCTAGGTGTTTGTGTGGGTGTGTCTGTGTCTGCATATTTAAGGATGGAGGTTGCTTTATACTGATACCAGGAGCCATGAGTAATTACTATAATATTATACTTTAACTTTTATTTAGCATTTTTCAATCTGTTTGAAAGCCTTATTATATTGTTATTACAATTTTATGAACAGGACACAAATTCGTTGCGACCAGTGGAAATGATTGAGCATCTTAAAAATGGCATTGGATCTCGGGGACAGGTTTCATTTGCTTTTCATGCATATATGCTGTTTTGTTAAGCAGGAATAAAAAGACTCTGAACTTATACTTTTTTTGGGTTTCTTTGGATTGGTGGCTCGACAACTGAATAAGAAATGTATTTTTTCTATTTTTAGAATATAAAGACATAAACTCATGTCATGTGCCATGAAGGCCTTGGCCTTTATGAATGTTTTATATACCTAATGAAACCTTACTATACAAACTTAAGTTTCAGAGCAAGTGGTTGCTTAATATAGTTTTAGAGTATGAGATCCCAAGGAGGAAAGTTAATATGCATAAATGACACCTCACTTTTCTAGCTTGAGCTTTTAGAGCAAGTGGTCGCTTGACAAATATCTATCTCAAGTAAAATGTTGTAGGCCATGCTGAAATATATGATGTGGTAGTTTTATTTTGCAGATGGTGCATGTTGAAGATATTGGAGCCAGGAAAGCCAATTATGTGGATGTCCCAAATGAACTATCAGAAAACATAAAATCTGCCCTCAAGTCTTCTGGCATTACCAAGTTGTATAGCCACCAGGTGTGGTGTTTACTTTTCTGTTATCTGGCTGAAGGCATTATGTTTTTGCATGTTTCTCAACTATTTTTTTTTTTTCACAGGCAGAGTCAATACAAGCTTCCCTCTCTGGGAAGAATGTTGTTGTGGCAACAATGACTTCCAGTGGGAAATCTCTTTGCTATAATTTGCCTGTTCTGGAATTGTTGTCCCGGAATTTGTCATCATGTGCTCTGTATTTGTTCCCAACAAAGGTTCACTGCATTATATCTTTAAGCTATACACTCTTTCTTTGGGGTGTTTGGCTCCTGGTTTTACGCTTCTTTATGGAGTTGGATTATGAAAATTGTGCCTACATGCAGGCCTTAGCTCAAGATCAACTTAGAGCTTTTTTAGCAATGACAAAGGGATTTGACTCTACCTTAAATATTGGTGTATATGATGGCGACACTTCTCTGGAGGACAGAATGTGGCTGCGTGATAATGCGAGACTGGTTCTCATTATTTTCAGTGAAATTTGAAAGGAAACTTTTCTTCAGCTGGTTCCCTAATCCAATTTTATGCTAACTCTTTTATAGCTGTCTTGCAGTTGATCACCAATCCAGATATGTTACATGTGTCAATCTTGCCTTTTCATGACCAATTTAGGCGAATTTTAACAAATCTTAGGTAACATTTGTTGGATGATCTCAGATTTTACATTTAGAGACTAGTAAATGAGAGTACATTTTCATTTTATCTTGATTATGATTTTGTTTTTCTTGATCTTGATTCTAATTGTTGGATGAAGTGATTAGCATTGCATTTTGTTATGATATTTATTACCTTTTATATT
>JAYMTB010001746.1:0-10354 GCA_036897585.1 Francoa sonchifolia | reverse complement strand
GCCCTGGTGCTTCAGGCCTGTGATATTTCGACGAGACCTTTGGAGATGTATGCTGATATGAACCCGATGTCCCTAAATGCCTACCAAAACACGCCTCACGTTGAACCACTTGTGTGCCATGAATTCTCCCAAGTTGCATAAACGCCCTGGAACTTGAGGTAGACATGTGGCAGGCAGAGATTGACTCAGCCTACCACCCATGAACAAAATATCTTCTATAAATATCCCCATCACCCCACAAACAAGGGGTTAATAAAATTTTACGGAGAGAACCAAGAACACAAAGAAAATACAACCCTTTGCATCTTTTCAATCTCTTACCAGATTTGAGAGATATTCGGGATCAATCGACATACATTTCCGAAAGAACTGCTACTTACGGTCTTCTACGGAATATTCACAGGTCCTTTCCTCGCACACCCAACTCTCATATTGCTCATTTGACCCGCAAGAAATCAGTACGTCTTCTTTGGTCCCGTATTAACCCGCACCCGCTAGAATCTACCGATTACAAACACATATGCAATAATTTAACTTATTTTATATATAGTTAAATACAACTTTAATTTAATTATATATTAGTTTTATTATATTTATGCAGCCTTCTCTCGATCTGTAGTTGGAATAATTTCTATTATGTCAATCCTATTATCACTTTACTCATCTCTTGAAGGTGTAATAGAGTTGAAAGAAGTTGATTGAGGGTCTAATAACCGTTTGATATAGATAAGGCGAATAACACAGGATGGTCACACGTTCCACCTATTTTAATTTTGTGTCTATTCTTCTATTACACCTTCACTTCACGTATCTACAATACACTTTTTCTTGTTCAATACAAAATCTTTATTTTATTTCAATATTCACCACACCACCGTTTCTACTAGCAAACGTTGTGCCGAAGAAATCTCCCCAATTCTGTTTCTCATGGCTTTTCACTCCTTTCTGATTTAGCTTTCCCTTTTTGGAGATCCATGGCTGCCAAGCTCTCCTCATCCTTCCTTGCCAATGGCTTTACTGCTCTCAACCACAATTCCTTCCGTCTTCGCACCTCTCCTTTGCCGTCTCATCGATTCCTCCCTACTTCCTGTAAACTGCGACCCCGTCATTTGAGGTACTCTCTCCTTTTCACCATTCTCAATCTCTTCTATTCATTTTGTCTCTGTTTATTTACTAGAACTCTTTGATTGATCCACCGTTTGTTACTTTACGACGTGCCTTGAGCGAGTGTTTGGAAGAATTAGCTGTTTGATTGATGAGAGAAAATTAAATTTGATTTTAGTATTTCAGTTGTTGAAATGTATTATACTTTTTAATGGACTCACCTCTCCTGCTGTTCATTTAGGAATGGTTTTGTGAGATTGAGTGTGGTTGATTGACAAGGTTGAGATTAAAAAAAAGGACTGATTTTGTTCAAGTGGAAAGCACTGCTAGGAGGATAGGCTTGAGTGATTAAGATGTGATCACCCTGCCAAAAGTAGTTTGGTGAGGAGCATAGTAGGCACTAAATCATAGTCAAAGAAACTTTCTGGAGGATTTCTAAATTTTTTAAAATACTTATATTACTTTCTCCTGATATGATCCCACATGCTATCTTAACAAGCTAATTGCTTATAGTTTCTTTTTCCATGAAAGCTGTAAATTGGTAAATATCCTATTCCGTCTTATATGAATTAAAACTATATTAAACAAAAATTGGTTTGTGTTTTGGAGTATGTATGATAATCTGTTACCATGATGATAGTAACATAGCATGAGACAAGTAAGTTGTGTAGTGCATACCAATCTCCTGGATTGACAAGTATGTAAAATTCTTTGTTGATTCTTTATCTTGAGGTTGAATCATTTGCATACTTACTTTGCAGTCTTAATATTATTGTTTTTTTGGAAACATGACAACACGATAGTCCTCAAATGTACATGTTAATAATATTCTCATAACACAAAACACATTTTTGATGTCACAGTCTTGCTGTCCCTGGATTTTATGGAGTTTATATATTATACACAAATACTTCTGTACCTAATTTTTCTAACTATAAATTAACTTGGTTGATATTCCATTGACTTATTATGCAGTTCCCAGAATAAAAGACATCCGGTGAAGAAAACTTCCCCTGAACGACGTCCAACAAATGCAGATTTCCAGCCAAATAGTGATGAAGCTATTGAATCTGAAAATGTAACAACTAAGAGTCGATTGAGTTTGAATCAGGAAATTCTATCCAATAATGATATTAACTCGATTATAACCGTGGAGCGTATAAATGAAGAAGACTCCAACAGTCTGATTGTGCCAAATGAAACAACATCTCTGGTATTGTTCTTAAATGAAATGACATTAGACCATGATTGTTAAAGTAAATGTGGGTGACGCTGCTTGAATTTGCTTTCTATATAATTCACTGATATTACACTTTGTGCCTATCTTAACGTGGAACGCTGATTGTGCCAAATAAAACAATATCTCTGGTGTTGTTCTTAACAACATATTTTCTTTAAAACTTTGGGTCTATCTTAATGTGGAACGCTAGTAAGATGAGAACACTACATGAAATAAAAGTAATCTTGTTACACTGATATTACACTGAGTAAAATCAATTTTAACAATTGATGTTCCAATATTTAGAGATGAATATTTCTGATTCATGCTGTTTCTGGTCCAGAAAATATATTAGTATGGCACAATGGGAAAAGGGATTTTGTTTGAATTTATTTTTAAGAAAAGGTTTATGACTGAATATTACTCTTTAATGGGGAAAATAGAGACTTGGGATATGCTAATTCCACAATCTTTCTTTAAATTTTGTGCTATTTTAGTCTACATAGGTGGATAAGAACCTTTACGTGAGCTAAACGGCAGATAAAATCTTATGATATGTTTGAACAATGACCTTCTCTCTGAGTTGGTCTAAACTGCTTCCGCGCAAATCTCACAAAATTATTACCAGGATCACTGGTATGGATAGAGACTGACCAAAATTTCTCAATTGTTTTATCTACTTTAAATGAAGATCTTGTCTTCCATTCTCATCCACTATACTTGTCCTTGTTGTTTCCAACTTGCCACATTGTCAAGTAGTTTCAGATATGAATATGTCAATAAGAGTATAATGTTTTTATTGTGTGATACATGATATTTGTCAAGCAACCACTTTCTCTAAAAGTTTAAGCTAAAATGAGTGAGGTACGTCTATGTTTTAAATATCTCCCCCCCACATGAAATCTGGACCATTATGTCCACTTGAAAACGTAGACCAGCCAAACTTAACTTTGAGACTTACTTAAAGGTTGCACCAAAGATAATGCATGACAATTGGAGACTGAAATAACAGAAGTTTGAGCTTGGGACCTTATCCTATGATACCACGTCAAACAATTACTTGCTCTAAATGCTGAAGGTTGCAGAGTGAGGTACTTTTATGTATTTTAACAATATCATACTTGAGATGTGGCCATATGGAAAATAAAATTCATCAGTATTTATACTTGTCTTTTCCTTTGAGACATTACTTTCTTTGGTAATGCTATCTTGGATTCATGGACAACAAGTCTATGTTACATTGATGTAGGTTTTAGTGTGTTAACTTGATAATAATCAGAGTTTTCCTGTCTCAGATATCGTACTAGGATTAATTCGAATGTTATTTCACATAAACAATTTTCTTATGGAAACATCTAAAATCGAAGTCTTCTTTTGCTGTAAATATATTGAGCATATTGTCCATCACAGAAGCCAAGTAGAATGAACTTTTAAGAATTCTGTATTCACCGTTATCAAGGTGGAGAGTATTCTGTGTGTTGAAACTTTTGTTTGGCAACAGTGATTTAAGAAGTTCACTAACTCAATGCAGTTATGTTTGGGTTTGCTTCTTGGACTTCGGTTTAATATGGTATAGATGGACGATGGTTTTTTTACTATTTAGATTGGATGTCACTTTAAATTGTCAAGAACTTACTTACTCTAAAAGCTTAAGCTTCTAGAGTGAGGCGCTGTATATGCATATTAATACCCCACCTCATGTGAAAGTCTGAATATTTCATCGGCTTAAAATGTTGTCCAACCCAAGTCTAATTATGAGACTGGGGGGGAAAAACTAAAGCAGTATAGGTACAAACTCAGGACCTTATCTTTTAATACATGTCAGACATTCATTTTCTCTAAAAGCTGAAGCTTCAAAAGTGAGACACTATTGTGTATATAATTTACATAAATCTATTATGGTATTATGGTATTATGGTTGGAGGAATAATGTATAGTATATTTAATTCGAGAGTATGAAAAGCAAAACGATGACCTCCGTGTAATTATTTTGTCTTACAGGCCATAGAAACAGATGATGGCAAGAGGCTTTCAAATATTCAAATTCAGGATCTGATAGCCATGATAAAAAATGCAGAGAAAAGTAGGAAATTCCTTTTATATTCTCTTTAAATCTCATTAGGAAATGTTTTATTCAATACATTGTCTTTCTATTTTCCATTGCACTATATGCTTATATTCATCAATACTAATTGAATGTTTAGATATCCTTCTTCTCAACGAAGCTCGAGTTCGTGCTCTTGAAGATCTTGAAAAGATTCTAGCTGAGAAGGAAGCATTACAGGGAGAAATTAACATTCTGGAAATGAGACTGGCAGAAACTGATGCACGGATTAGAGTTGCTGCCCAAGAAAAGATACACGTAGAAGTACTGGAAGACCAGTTAGAGAAGCTGCAGAATGAGCTCACGCAAAGGGGAGGCACTAATAGAAGTGAACTTGATATGTACAGCATTCAAAATAAACCGAACAATGATGCCCCTCAATTAAATCATACTGTTGTTCATTCTCTTAGCAATGAACTTAGTCTATTGAGGATGGAGAATATGTCCCTGAAGAATGAAGTAGAGGGTCTTAAGGAGGAGCTTAATAACGTGAAAAGTACAGATGAACGGGTGATAACATTGGAAAAGGAACGCTCGTCTTTGGAGGCTTCTTTGAAAGATTTGGAGATTAAACTTTCAGCTTCCCAGGAAGATGTTTCAAACCTTCCCATCCTTAAATCTGAATGCAAGGACTTATGGGAGAAAGTAGAACATCTGCAAGCTATGCTAGACAAGGCTACCAAACAAGCTGATCAGGCTATTTTAGTTTTACATCAAAACAAGGAGCTCCGAATGAAGGTTGATAAGCTGGAAGACTCTCTTGAAGAAGCTATCTACAAGCTATCATCTGAGAAAATTCAAATTTATAATGAACAAATGCAACAAAAGATTAACCTATTGGAGGAGCGTCTTCAAAGGTCTGATGAAGAGATACATTCTTATGTTCAGCTATATCAAGATTCTGTTAAGGAATTTCAAGATACACTGGATAATTTGAAAGAAGAAAGCAAGGAAAGGGCACTGGAAGAATCTAAGGATGATATGCCTTTGGCGTTTTGGAGCCATTTGTTGCTTATTATTGATGGTTGGCTGCTAGAGAAGAAACTATTAGGCAGTGATGCTATGCTGTTGAGAGAAATGGTGAAAAACAGAGATGGGGGTGTTCGAGATGTATACATGGAATGCAAGGAAAAGAATGAGCATGAAGCTCTGTCTAGTTTTCTTCAGCTGATATCATCACCTAAAATGTAATATTATCTATTATTAACTGATTTAGTGAGTGAAACATTTGCTTAATGTGTGCGTTTCTTTGATCTTTAGTCCAGGATTGCATGTCATTCACATTGCGGCAGAGATGGCACCAGTTGCTAAGGCGAGTTTAATCTATTTCATTTCATCTTTTTCTTCTTTACATAATTTCAATAAAAATAATTGACTGGAGCCTCTATATAAGTTCATTGCTCACTGCTTTAGATAGGTGTTGTCATATATGTGAGCACTTTCAAATGTAGCTGTGTTGGTAAACACTCTTCAGGAGCTTGATTACCTCAAAATTTCCCTTAGATTGCATAGATTGTGCTCTATCTTTGTGTTAACAACTTTCCATCTTGATGCATACATATTTACTGCTCCTTACTGGTTTATATGCTACTTGTTCATAAATGTATAACTCTTATTAATCTGACATACATAACATGTATATTTATAAGTTCAAAAGTTACAAAACAAATAAACCCTAATTCAAAGACCAATTAACTAAATTACTTATAAGCCCCTTTATATAATACAATAACTACTTATAAATATAACTCATTCCTCTTGCTGGTTCCCCATCATATAATTTTCTTTGTTAAGTACTGCTGTTGCATGTTGCGGATTTTCTTCGTAATTTCTTTA
The DNA here is from genome assembly GCA_036897585.1 of Francoa sonchifolia. Taxonomy (NCBI): domain Eukaryota; kingdom Viridiplantae; phylum Streptophyta; class Magnoliopsida; order Geraniales; family Francoaceae; genus Francoa; species Francoa sonchifolia. Next base: position 4,091 of record JAYMTB010001746.1, on the reverse strand, counting down.
TTATAAAGTGAAGAATACAGGAGTTAATAATTCTTGGTTATACTTTTTTTACGTTTGATTTCTTATGTTGTAGAACAAGAAATATTGTGATGTTGTTTTCTTGGAAAATTCCTAATGTTTGTGCTGAATTCTTAATTAAAATTTGATTGTTGTTTTCCAGGTTGGTGGTTTGGGGGATGTTCTGACTGGTCTTAGCAAAGCACTGCAGAAGAAAGGTCATCTTGTTGAGGTTATTATTCCCAAATATGATTGCATGCAATATGACCGTGTACAGAACTTAAGGGTAAGTGGTTTCATTATTTGGTTTTCACAAATTGAGCTTGTACGAACTAAGTTTCATGGACATATTCTTAATAACTGCAGTTCTTATACAGGTCCTCGATGTTGTGTTAGAGTCATATTTTGATGGACATCTATTTAAAAATAAAGTTTGGGTTGGCACAATTGAAGGTTCAGAATTTTCCATTTTTTCTTACATGCCATGTTTCTGCATTGCATTTCTCACTGCAGCATTGATTATTCAGGTCTTCCTGTTTATTTTATTGAGCCTCATCATCCCGATAAGTTCTTCTGGAGAGGACAGTTTTATGGAGAGCCTGATGATTTCAAACGATTTTCATATTTTAGCCGTGCTGCACTTGAGTTGCTTCTTCAATCTGGCAAGAAACCAGACATAATCCATTGCCATGATTGGCAGACCGCATTTGTTGTATGGATTGTTGAAATCAATGTTTCAATCTTTTACCTTTTTCTCAGCGTACTCCTTGTTTCATCTTAATATATAATTTCTTATTGTTTTACTAGGCTCCACTCTACTGGGATATATATGCTCCAAAAGGATTGAATTCGGCTAGAATATGTTTTACATGCCACAACTTCGAATACCAAGGTACTGCACCGGCTTCAGACTTGGGATCTTGTGGTCTTGACGTCCACCAGCTAAATAGACCAGATAGAATGCAGGACAACTCAGCACATGATAGAATCAATCCCATCAAGGTTTAGCACATTTTAGTTCCTTTATATTTAGTATTATCATTCAGTGGATGAAAAGGTTCCTCAATTATTTTAACATATTCCCATTTTCAGGGGGCAATTGTGTTCTCCAATATCGTGACAACAGTATCTCCCACATATGCACAAGAGGTGCGGGCTGCTGAGGTATGAATGTTAAGTAATAGTAATAGTATGTTTAACCTTCCTTTTTTTTTTTGGAAAAATTCTTTTTGTCGTTTCCTTCTTTTTGAAACTCATTCTCTACTAGAGATTCTTAGGATGTTGTTTATTATAGTTGTATTATGTCCTGGTTTGTAAAGTTTCTAACTTGAATTAGCAATAGTTATTATGGATTTTTGAATGATGCTCGTTGTTTTTACATGTAATTGATCTAAAACTTGTATAATTGTCCAGTTTGAAGAGGTTTATCCCTTACCATTAGGATGCATGAATGATTTCTTCCTTCTAGGTATTTGTTTCGGACAGGAGTTGCTAGTCTCTTTTATAGATTTTAATATAAATCACCCTAATTAGGAGTTTGGAGATATAATGATACCCTTTTCAATTCTGTACATTCTAAGTGTAACATTACCGTTACATTTATCCTGTTCATGAAAAATAAGTAAAATCATACCTGTACACACCAACTCTCTAGTATTTTTATTTTTTACTATATGGTGGATACATGTTTTTTTCTTGTTATTATAATTTTCTGGATAAAGATCTAGTGACATCATTGGGGAATTATACATTCCAGATTTGTAAGAAGTGATATAGATTCTTGTTAAAAAGTATCGTGTACTTGTGTTACTTCACATATTATTTGTGAAAAAAATTTATACAATACATCTATGATTTACAGGGAGGACGGGGTCTGCATTCAACACTTAATCTTCACTCTAAAAAGTTTGTTGGTATTCTAAATGGAATTGATACTGATGCATGGAATCCTGCCACGGATACATTTCTCAAAGTCCAATACAGTGCTATTGATCTTCAAGGGAAAGCAGAAAATAAATTAGCATTGAGAAGGAATCTGGGTCTCTCTTTTGCAGATGTCAGGAAACCATTGGTAATCTTCCGTTGAAATCAATGATTAATGTTGTGCTACTTATTTCTCCATTGCTTCTTTTTTTTCTCTTTTTTTTATGAATGCTTCTAATATGCAATATGCTCTATATAATTAGAATTTAAAGCTACTTGATTGAGAACCAATATTATGTTGGATTGTTTTAGTTGGGATCATGGTATGAAATTTCGTATCTTTTCACGAATTTCCCGAAATGAAGTTGAGGAGACGAAATCCGCAGTCAATTTTGACTTCGCAAAGTTCTCGAGAATTTTGTCGAAATTCTTATGATTTTGTGAAATTTTGCAAAAATTTTGAGGGAATTTCGCTTCTGCAATGAAGACAACTGCAAAATTATGTAAAAAATACTCACGAAAAAGTGGGATTTGATAAATTTTTCAAGGAATTTTAACTTCTACTCTATTGTTGCTTTATAATGGTAGGCAAAACTATTATAAATCATACCATCTTGGATGAAACCCTTCACAAATCTATCCCGATTCCTGCAAATCGAAAACCCTTCTTCCTTATTTTTCTCTCGATCAGCCTCCTTCTTCCTCACCAGCTTTCTTTTTACCCTAGCTTCAATCATCAATCAAAGGTGATCCTTGATTCCTCATGGCGAGTATCGATCCGTTTTGATTCAAGACTCTTGAATCAATTTTTCTTGAATTGTTGTCTTCCCGATTCAGAAATCAATTTTGTTTCATTACTGTATTTGGTAGGTAAGTTTTCAATGTGTGTAAGGGGTACCACAGTTTGGTACACAACAAAATGTATGCAATTAATTGATTTATTTGATTATGATTTTTTTATGTTACTAATTTTTTATGTGTTAGTATTGGTTGTGTTGTGTGGTAATTTTTCTAAGTTTGTCATGTGAACTACTACTAAGTTAACAATTTTCTACTAGTGATAGTAATTTATATAACTTTGTTAGATAACAATTTTCTCGATGTATAAAATATTATTTCGTTAATATTTTTACTTTTGACACACATTGCAATCCAATATACATAATAGTCGTTCATAAATAAACATTTCTTTTTGTTTATCAATATTTTACTACATTTATCCAATTTTTTTCAATTTTCTTGAAATGTCCTTGAAATTTTTTAACTTGGCGCAACATACCCTCAAAACGAAATTTCAATCTTGGTTGGTTAGAATATATTTTCCTATTTTGTATTATTATGTTAGAGAAATTTATTTGTAAGTTTAAGCATCTTCACTAGGTTTTGGAGATTGAGCCTATAAATAGGCCTTTATTGTTAGCTTGATTTTTCAGTGCAACTAATGAATTATTGAATTGATATTGTTGAGAAGGCTTATTGTAATAACATGTATATGGAATGTGTAAAATCTACACTCACCTTGTTCCATCTATAGTACTAAAAAACCAGACAAACTTCACTCTTTAACATGGGACTAACAACTTACTTCTTAAGCATGTGGGGAAAACCACATACTTAACACACTTAATACTCCCCCTCACGCTTGAACATATTATGTATTCTCGTCTTGGTACAAATATATCTAACTCTTGAATATACATAGAGTTTAGTAAACAAGTATGCTAGGTGGTCCAAACAGTAGAAACGACATTTTGCATAAAATTCCGCACGAATAAAATAACAATCAATTTCAATATGTTTGGTTCGCTTGTGAATAAGTGGATTGGATGCAATGTACGAAATTGTTAAATTATTCCATTTGAGATCCACGGGGTGTGTCTGGGTGAAACCAAGTTCCTCTAACAACACTTCCATGGCTAGATACAGTTATCGATTTAATGAGCTTATGCAAATATGCAATATTGACGAGGATCCATGTGACTGACACAACTAATTGGTTTGTCAGTTACCTCAAATAAGATATCTAGAGAGTAGAAATTGTTTAATCTTTATATGCATATATATAAACCCCCCCCCGGAAGGAGGCCTTCTTCTCCTTCCACCTAAGCTGCGCAGGAAAGGCCCAAAGCCAATCCCAGGGAACAGTGAAGCTTCATAGGGTCTTTCTGTCC
>JAYMTB010001745.1:0-10356 GCA_036897585.1 Francoa sonchifolia | reverse complement strand
ATGTCCTGACATAAAAACACAAAATCATACGTAAAACTACTAAAATGCCAAGGATTTCACATTGAATCAAGCGTAAAAAGGCATTGAAAACATGTTGTTTTTGTTCGTTATCATGTATACACTTAGGTTTAAAATGAACTGATCGAGGATAAATTTAATAATATGTTTAGGTAAACTGCCATTACAAAGAAATTAAACTCCATCAAAAGCTACTAAGTAGGTTCAAACATTCTCCCAAAAGATAAAACATCCACAAGTTATTAATCAAATTAAGCTAACAAAGTCAACATTCAAAAGAATTGTTGATAGATTGCGAGAGCAAAGAGAAGACATTTATTGGAGCCGGAACCCAATTTGAGGTGCCAAATGATTGAGACAACAGAAAAATCCAGTGTCTATGAGCCATTCAATATATCTCTTATCCTCCCAACATTCTGGCAGTCAACATTCATCAAGTAGCAATGCAACATCAATCAAATAGATGGTAATGATTGAGCAATTGGGCATTGCAAAAGATATGGTGGTGATTCAGCCACTGATCCATCATCAGAATTTACATTCCAGTTTTGGCTCGCTTCATCGCTGTAGTGTTGAAGGGAGACATGCTTGGGCTCATACTAGGGCTCATGATAGGGCTTTCTTCCCTCAGTGTACCATTCAGCATAGCCAATTCTCTTAATTGTTGCTTCTTGTAGTGATCCAAGGATTCATCCTAGAGATAAACACAGTAAGTCCGGAGAGTTTGAAAAATGAAAACTGAAAGTGAAATCACGGTCATACCATGGGCTTCAAAAGGTTTTCTAATACTGCCACAGCATGATCCAGTCGGGCATTTATAATATCTTCCGAAAATTCAGCCTCCACTAACAAGTGCAATGGCTCATGTAGATGCTCATATCCAGGTTTATCTTTTAGTTTCTCCTCCTGTAGAAAAAATAGGACCATAGTGTCCATGATGATTGAGTCAAAAAAGAAATATAAATCACAGATCCGGAATGCAAAAAAAAGTTGAGACTTATATATACAGATAAATTTTGCCATTAGTTGAAAATTTCGTGGTGATGAATCATTTCACTCAATATTGTCCACCCTTTTGTCCTATTAACGATACAGGACATATAACAACAGTACTGCATTGATAATATTTTACACCAATGTCTAATGACCTGAAGCCCCTTTCTGAACCATAATTCTCAGACTTCAGCCCCTTGAAAACCAATGTGGCAGATAAGTAATTCTCTGGCACCAATTTAAGCAAATACAAGGCCCATACATCACAGTTGTTTACAATGAAGGGGGCCAGGGGAAATAAGAATCAGACATCCCCACAGTATGTACAACAGAAATGGAGTTATAGTTCTCTAATTTACAGATTCAGCTACAAAAATAAGATAGTCCCCTAATTCTTTGTAACAGTAAGAGAAAAAGGGAAATACAAATATTACAGGAGATTTACAGATAGTTTTGAATCGTATGAAACCACAATTAAGAGACATTTGTACGAAGAAAATAACGGGAAAATAATCTCTGATTTAGTTACCAAGAAAAAATTACTTTGGGAGAAACAGGAGCCAAGAGTTTATCAAGTAGCGCAGAACCATAAAAGTACAACCACAGTAATTGAGAAATGAAACACCACACAGGCACCAGCTTGGCACAATCTAATTTTTTATGAACCCATTTTCGATACAGGTGTTTATCTATGAGAGAAAACAAGGCCTTTTGATTCATCAACAGAGTAATACTTATGACCAACTTAACATTGCAAACTCAACAACTAGCAGCTCAAACGTCAAGGTTGGTGACAAAATGTACATAAGAAAGCCAACTAAGAAGCACATGTCAAGCTTAACTAATTTCTAGTTGTTGAACGACAAAGGAGATGGACATCTATATTAATTCTAAAGGCATTATCATGTAAGAGTAATTTTTATTATCCTAAAAAAAAGGCTTCTCCAGAACAACAGCGTGATACATAAGCTCCAGTTGTGTACATGTTCCATGGATATTGTTGAAATCCTCGACTATTTTAGGGATAGTTTGTTATGGAAAGATTGACTGTTTATGATTTGCTGATTTATAGGCGGTGATTACTTGTTTCTCTTTCTGTAGGATTGTGGGTTATGTACAGTCCCATATAATGTCTTCCATTCAAGGAATAAGAGTTGAGATGTTTTTATCTCAAAAATAGTTTTATGGTACCAGAGCCAGGACGACATCTCTGAAAATTGGCCATGGAAGAATCCGGGAAAGCTATCACCGGTTCTGAATCATCCTCAACATCCATCTCTATCCCTCAAACACTTGAAATTGTTACAGACCACAAATTCGATGGAAATAACTTTCTCCAGTGGTCGCAACCTGTCCTTATGGTTATTCGTGGCAAAGGAAAAATGGGCTATATCACCGGAGAAGCAAGGAAACTGGCAGTGGAAGTTCCAAACTATGCCGCATGTGAGTTGAACAACTCAATCGTAAGGGCTTGGCTGATTAACTGGATGGAGATGGGTATTAGTCGCACGTATCTACTCTTCAAGACAGCCAAGGCTATATGGGATGCAGTGAAGGAGAATTATTCTAATCTAGAAAATGGCTCGCAAGTTTTCTAGATCAAAATGAAGTTGAAGGATATTCGGCAGGGCAACCTGGATGTGACCGGGTATTATAATGCGCCGAAAGTTCTATGGCAAGAGATGGATATTATTATGAAGCAGATTGGGAAGATTTTGACGAACACGTCAAATTCAAGCAACACATGGACAAAGAAAGGAAGTACGACTTTCTTGTTGGACTTAATCGTGAGTTGATGAAGTACGTGGAAGAATTCTTGGTCAACGATCACTCCCAACAATTGGAGGAGCATTTGCAGAGATCAAACGTGAAGAAGACCAAAGGATTGTGATGCTGGGCGAAAAAGAAGACTCAACTCCGTTAACTGTCTCAGGGGAGAGACCTACCGAGACCACTACTTTGGTTGCCAAAAAAAGTTCGGATCGGTCTAGTGGAGATCAGAAAGCCAATCAACGTGGAAAACATCTCTGATGATATAACTATATTACTTTGGAGATGATGAACACGTGGGGAAACAAGCTTCAAAAGTCGAAAGTGAATCTTTCTCCCTCTTATGATGATATAACAATGTTGTGGCCCCGTAGGTTAGGCCACCCCAATTTCCTTTATCTTAAACATGTGTTTCCAAATTTATCAATAAAAACCCAAGTTCTTTCTTTTGTGAATTCTGCCAATTAGCAAAACATAGGCGTACATCATTTCCTACCAAACCCTACAAAGAATCTCATCCTTTCTCATTAATCCATAGTCATATTTGGGGTCCCTCTCGCATAAAAAATATTTCTGGTACACATTGGTTTCTTATATTCATTGATGATCATACCAGAGTCTGTTGGATCTACCTCCTCAAAGAGAAATCTAAGGCTGGAAATTTTTTTCCAACATTCCACTCCATGATAAAAATTTAGTTTCAAACATCAATTAAAATTCTACGAAGTAATAATGGAAGAGAATACTTTCATTAAATACTTGGGGATTAACTAGCAACTAATGGAATCATTCACCAAAGTTCTTGTTCCAATACATCACAACAAAATGGTGTAGCAATCGTCTATACTTGAGGTTGCTAGAGCTTTAATGTTCACCATGAATGTTCCAATATATCTACGGGTTGAAGCAGTTTTGACAGCCTCATATCTCATTAATAGAATACCCTCCAGAGTCACTCCAATTTCAATTCTACTTAAAAGATACCCTTCATTTTGGTCAATCTCTTCTCTACATCTAAAAACCTTTGGGTGGATTGTCTTTATCCATGTCAATCACAAAAATCGATCAGAACTTGAGCCAAAATCAAAGTGCTTATTCATTGGTTATTCCCCTACTCAACGAGAGTATAAATGTTACTCCCCTACTTCCAATGTATTTTTGTGTCCATGGATGTCTCATTTCATGAATCTCGAGGGAGCCTTTAGGTGAAGATGAGCCTTGGGATTTATATCTCACAAACATAGATCTTCCATCTTCTTCCTCCTCAAGACCACTTATAATCAACACCGAGCCACATATAGTCAACACCGAGCCACATATAGTCAATACCGAGCCTATTATTCCATTCACAAGTCATAAAACACATTTGGAAACAGGGGGAGCTCACTCTCGGCTAGACCGTCTTGACATGCTTGTTTACTCACAAAGAAAACATCCTCAGAGTGATGATAAACCGGAAGCTTAGTTGTGCCATGATTCCGACCCGAGGCTTAGCTTTGGTGACGAGATAGACGGTGAAGATGAACGTTCTACCAGTGATCCCAGTGCACTTTCAGATGAATTGGACCTACCCATTGCTCATAAAAAGGGGACTCGGTCCTGCATCAAAATTGGAAGCAAGCAATTCAAGATGAGATGGGTGCTCTGGAAAAGAATGGTACGTGGGAAGTTGTGGAGCTGCCAAAGGGAAAGAACACAGTTGGATGTAAGTGGGTGTTCAAGGTGAAGTATAGTGCAGACGGGAGTATTAAAAGGTATAAGGCAATGCTTGTTGCCAAAGGTTTCACCTAGACCTATGGCATAGATTATCAAGAGGCATTTGCACCTGTGGCAAAACTCGACACATTAAAGGTTCTGCTGTCATTAGCAACTAATCTCAATTGGCCACTGCAACAACTGATATAAAAAATAAATTGCAAAATGGTGATTACAAGAAGAAGCTTATATGGATCCTCCACTAGGCTTTAGAAAGGATGGTAACTTGGTGTGCATAGTAAAGAAATCTCTCTATGGTCTTAAACAATCACCAAGAGAATGGTTTGAGAAATTTACTCGAGCAGTCAAAGACTGTGGATTCACTCAAGCCCAAACCGATCACACACTGTTCTACAAACACTCTGAAGATGACAAGATTGCTATCTTGATAGTATATGTGTACGACATTATCGTGACAGGAAACAACTTTGATGAACTGAATGCATTGAAGCAATATCTCGCAGGAGAATTTGAACTTAAGGATCTTGGAGCACTAAGATACTTCCTTGGAATGGAGGTAGCTCAAAGCAAATTTGGGATCACTGTCTCGCAGAGAAAATATGTTCTTCACCTGCTTCAAGAAATTGGGATGATTGTTTGCAGACCAGCAGAAACAGCTATGGAGCTGAATGTCACGTTAGGTGTTGAGGGTGGTAAGGAAGTTGACAGAGAACGATTCCAACAACTTGTGGGAAAATTGATTTATCTCTCTCACACACCGCCAGACATTGCATTTGATGTGAGTGTAATAAGTCAATTTATGCACTCACCCAAGGAGAAACATCTTGAAGCTGTCTACGGAATCCTAAGGTATCTAAAAGGCTCTCCTGGTAAAGGACTATTCTTGAAAAATGGTAATCAGAGATTGATAGAGGTGTACACAAATACTGATTGGGCAGGCTCAACCGTAGATAGGAGATCTACCTCCAGCTACTGTACATAATTATGGGGTAATCTAGTAACCTGGAGAAGCAAGAAGCAACATGTGGCTGCCCGAAAGCAGCACAGAGGCTGAAGAAAGAACTAGGAGTAAAATACACACATCAAAAAAAAAAAAAGATGTATTTCCTCTGATTGAAATAAAAAAAAAACTAACGGTAAACATGCTCCAACCAGTAACAGAAAACAAAGAACAAACTTTCAGAATACCAAATATAATTAAAACTAGATTGCAAAACCACGTTTAATGGAATGAAACAAAAAAAATGTCCTTATTTGGTGATACCTTTATAGAATCCTTTATAGATCCCTGGCCTCTTATGTACACCCTACATTCTGTCATTGATTCAACTCTTTTTAGGGAATTCCCTCGTGGTCCCAAAATTCGCCCAACAAAATTATACTGCCAAGCTTTTGAGTTAGAAACTTTTGTTCAAAAGGAAATTTAATAGTTATAATTATAAAAAAGAAAAAACTTCAAATTCAACAAATACGTCTTCACCTACATTTGGATATTTCTCCACAGGAACATCAAGTCTTATAACTCTCTTCACAATAGGAGTGGTTGTTATTTCCGGGCAGCCTGGCCAACCTATTGGAGAAGCGTGAAAAGGGGCCACTCTCTGGTGATGCCTGTTTTCCTGAAACACGCATTTTTAAAATGAACAGAGCATCAGTTACGACAATAATTGAGAATATCTTCCACCCAGCTTAAAAAAATATATCCAGTTTGCTACAAGCTACGATCACAAGTATTACGGGTGTATGTTGTTGTAGGGTGCGGGCATTAGTTGGTTTAATTGGTAAAGTCATTTGGCGTTGTACAAAGAGACCTTGGTTCACATCCCGCCTACACCCTGGTGTGTGAGTTTATAGGGAGTACTACCCGTCTTTGTGTAGTCCAAATTTTGTGATTAAAAAAAATGTTGCTATTATGTGATTGACAATTAAAACAGTCAAATGTCAATTAGGATAAAGTAGTACCTCAGATTTCATTTGCAATAAGAAGAAATATTGTGATTCTCTAGCAACTCGTCTTATTGTGTAATAGCTATCATGTTACCATAATTTTGGATTTTGGATGTTACTCTGCATCAAGACTTAACAATGAATTTATGAATAACTCTCTGAATTCTTATATGAGCAAGACAAGATGTACCATATCTATATTTATATATTTTATTATATTTATGAGATACAAAAGGAAAACAAAAAATGATTTATGATATTGCGCATAAAGCGGGCATCATCTTAGATTGCTAATATTGTGTCTGTTGTATTAAGCAAACCTACTGTGAGTTGGATTCAGAAACTTCAGCTTAAGACTATCTCGTATTCCATAATGACAATTTTAGAATACAATCAGCATCATTACAGGAAAGTTTTTGGAATAAAGGTGCCAAATAAAGCACCCGAATGCACTTCAACTTAATGAAACACTTAGGTGACTTTGACGGATTATGTATAACGGAACATTGTTAATGACATAAGACATTTACTGTAGCTCTTGCAGTATTTCTGATAACCAACAGACACTTATCAGCAGTAAAAATTATACAAATAGCAAGAAAATCCACAATGGTAGTAGGTACATTGCACGATAATCATATGAGAAGCAATTATAATCAATTTCCACATAGACCTTATACAGAGTGAGAATAACAATTATTAAGATAATAATATAAGTTGCATAACCTCTGCCTGCAGTGCAGACCACACCTCCAAATCCATTAGTCTTCCATTTGGGTGTTGACCTAATGACCTATATGGACTTACATGGTCTACTCTTTCATGATCCACAGAACTTTGGTTGAAGCCCGCTAACCGCCGGATTTCTGAAGAGGCAAGAATCATACAACAATAATTGAGTACATGTTACAGGAAATTAATCCATATGGTGTAAGTCCTTTCCAAGAAAAGTCAACTTCCAAAAACTCTGCTAACAAAGTTTTACATTTCAAGAATAAGAGAATATGTATCTACTATAAGTGGGTAACAGTAATTGTTACTATAAAGATCTTTGTTTAAGAAAATCGATAACATATGGACCATGGCATTGTCAGGTGTCAAAAAAATGGCAAACTACAGGCTCATATCAGCCAGATGCCCTGTCATGATAAATTTAATGCTTTATAATTTCAGGCATATTATTGTCGGTACCCTTACGAACATATCCAGTAAATAAAGGGATAATGTTCATCATAATAAGTTCTTACCATGAAGAAACCAACCAATTACAGGAGCCGTTTTTAAGTACCCAGATTTAAAAAATAATGCACGAGATAATGTTATTTATGCGTGCCAAAGTTCATGATAATACAATCAAATCTCCCAAAAAAAAAAATATTGTTGCAAGAATAGAGAAAAGGTTTAATAACCTTGGTTTAGGAGCCTGCTGCATAGGGGCATGACTTGCATAAATGGTCCTAACTTTTCCCTCTCAGCAAACAGTTCAGCCAAATATCTTCTAATGCTATATCAGTGAAATCACATTGATCAAATCTTCCAAATATGAGAAAACGACATTCTAAATCAACTATTCAAATATTAAAATATGCATATGATGAAAATATTGAATACTTGAAAGCTGCCAGATCATTTTACATTACAAACAAAATTTGCATAGTAATTAGTTTAGATATCATCATTTATACGCTATTATAGATATGCACTAGAACATGTGTAGGTGAACATTCAAAATTCAGACTGGTTACAATTATTTATCACATTTCAGTTCTTTGAAAATCCAGCAGAGGCTACCACTGACTTAAAAACAAATTTACATAACAAATTAATAAAAAATAAACTCATATAGTATAATTATGTTAGTAGATGAATAACGGGAAGTAAAAGGCGGAAGAGACAGTGAGAGAGGGAAAGAGAAAAACCGAAATTAAAGTAATGAGACAATACCTAATGGTGAAATTAAGAAAAAGCAGCAATTAGAGTAATAAAGTAATGTAGAAAGAGACCTGTCTCGATCTGGAGGAATAGAAGAAGAGCGATGAGGAGAAGCAGAGGGAGGGTAGTGGAAGTAACTCCCCGGTGGAATTCTGTCAGTCATCACGCAAATGAGTTTTGTACTGGTTGAGTGAATACAGAAGAAATTCGATGCATACGCGACGCAAGAAGAGAGATAGAGATAGAGATGGAGATGGAGGGGCAGAGAGAGATTATTCAAGTGTTGGATTCTCTGCTCTCTGCCCTTGCCCCTTGTGAGAAGTGAAAGGAGAGACGAAGCCTTACTGTAAGATCCTCAGCTTTTCTCTATTTATACCCCCAATTAACCAAACATATCTCATTTAATTATCAATAGTATTACCCTATTTACTCTTTGCCGCTGTTAGTCAAACTCTTTTTACATCTATGCCATTGCCAATATTATTTTTTATAATTATAATTGTTGGTAAGGAGTTGTGCGTCCGTCAAGTCAACCATAATAAAAGAGCATTTTGACCCATTGAGCCCCATAAATATTTTGACTTAATTCGGTTTTTTACCCAAAGTGAAATAAACTTTATCAACCTATACCATAAAAACATTAACCCAATGATAAAAGCACACTAAAAAACTAAATGGGACATCGCAACAGGGACGCTCTATTCAGATTGCAAGACGCCCTATTCAGATAGAAAATATGAGAGGGTATTTGACACGACGGCTTGAGAGGAGAAGCACATCCAAGGGAACAAAGCGACGCCATGATGGTTAGCGTCGCCCCTTACCTTGAGACCTATTATATCTTCAAAGAAACTTTTGGGCGTGTGCAAGTATCATTTTTAGGGTTCTTGAAACGCTTTGTTATGTCAGACAAATTCACCATCCACCACGTGGCCTACCTATATATCCACTAAGCACCTTGTGAAAGCAACACGTGACGGTTAGGTAGGACAAATCATGATAACTTAAATAGGCGTCACGTGTTAAGCACCTGGTGGTTCTCTATAAAAGTCATTTTTGAATTCAATGCAAGGACAAGAACTTTCAAAAAGACCATTACCAGACTGAAAATTTCAGAGGTACAAATACCAAAGAATAACTATTGACTTCACAGTAACTGACACATAGAAATGAGAGCTAATACCGTTACAACGATATAAATACTATAACCAAATCAATTAAGTGGAATATAATTGGTTCCTTTCTTTCACCCTTGTGATCATATACACACTTTTCAACCCGGTAATCCACTAATCTTCTCCCTTGGTCCCATATAACCCGCACCCATCGAAATATACTGGTTACAAACATTACTCCACTAGGGATCGAGGGAGTTTGATTTTAGGAAGCGGCGCTAGCAATTAGTGTATATAAGATTCAAGAAACAAATTATGGGCTCTGAAACTGAAGAGCAGACAAGGCGTTCAGATAAAGAACCTATTAGGGAGGCATCCCGACATTCGTACACTGAAGATGGAGGAAGTTCACAATCTACCTCCAGAAAGAGCCCTGGAAAGGTTGGCGTCGATACACAAGAACCAAAGGAAGTGTCTCGTTGGGACATAAGGAACAAATGCTCAAGACAAGAATAGACTTAGCAGATATAAGAGTGATAAAAGGGATGGAACAATGATTGGTTGATATTTAGTGTAATTCTACAAACCCTTTACGCTTAATATGTTGTTAAATATCGAGATTTATGATTTGTAATATGTGTTTTCTCTATATTGTATAGGCTAATGAAAATATTGAAGATAGTAGCCGCGCTCAAAAGGAATCAAAACGGCTGAAGAAATATTGACAAATGCCTTGATGGCTGATTAACAAAATATTATGGCAATAAAAATACCCGCAAGCGTACGGAGTAAAGTTTTAGTATAAATACGAAAATAGGATGTCGAACCCACATGAATTATTTTTAATCTATTAAAACTGAAATAA
>JAYMTB010001744.1:0-10357 GCA_036897585.1 Francoa sonchifolia | reverse complement strand
CATGATTATGGGAAGCGGTCAAGGATTAAAAATATGGATCTTGAGATCAGACGCCGAGAATCAACAGGATCAGGGACCAACACCCATGTTGAGACCGAGGCACTTGCTAAGTTTGAGTTAATGGATGGTGTTCCAGTCGGAGGTATGTTTAAACTCTTCTTAGCATAAGCGTCAAACCTACAATTTGACCAAGAATGCAGTTGCTCAAAATGCTTTATTCCTTTTAACAGGTGAGTCTAGTCCAATCAGGCTGTTTCTTAGCCCATACGAACTGACACCAACACACCCGAACATCAACAACAAATTTAGCGTAAAGTATTACTTGAATCTCGTCCTTGTTGAGGAAGAGGACCGCCGATATTTCAAGCAGCATGAAATCACATCCTTCCATGGTTTTACACCAGCAGGCAGCAGGGGCAAAAAATGTAGCACGATCTTCTCCCCATCTCTCTAAAAATAAGTTAGACCATAGATTGCTGTCCGAGGTCAATACCTTCCACCTCCTGCAAACTTCATGGCAATGAAATAATATTGGGTCTTTATATTGGTAGTAAGGCTTACTTTTATGGGCTGGGTTATATAAGGCCCCTATTAAAAAAATGAGGCCCGTTTCATTTTCTTCATAATTTTCCAAATTGAATTTTTAATTTATTAATAAATTTAGAAAAATATGATACAGTAAAAAATAAATAATCATAAGTTGAAATAAAGTTATATAATTCATAAAACTACCATTTACGGCAATAAAACATAATACATGACCAACCTACAAAGGGGAGATCCATTTGCATGGACCGGTGGTGCATGAACCACCGGGCACTGTAGCCGTAACTTCCTTTGTTTTTTTTTTCATATGTAATCACTACGTAATCGATACGTAACCAAAAAAAAATAAAAAATTTGCATTTGGGATGGTCCATGCAACTATTTCTCTACAAAGGGGCATAAACTATAGATAAAATACAATGAAAGGATAACCATTGATAACAACCCTTTTGCATTAGGACATTGTCGCTAAACTATAGATAAAATCTGACAAACCACATAAATACTAAAAACCAACACGAACAAGAATTACGAACCTAAGTAGTCGACATAACTAGCAAAGCCAGAAGAATCGTAAGTTAACAACAGTCAGAATATGAGTGATCATCATAGGCTGTTTTCGATACCAAAAACAAGCAGATTATGGATGAATTGCTGCTGTTGCTGGTGGGAACTGAAAATTCCGGAAGGGGTGTCATTGTTGCTGAGACGTTGCATTCTGAGGATGGTTGGGCATGGATGAAATGGTGGAAATTGGAAATTGCGGAAAGTGGTGAGGTTGTTGTTGAGAAAGATGGTTGGGTATGGTTGAAATGGTGAGAACTGGAAATTCCGAAAGGACGTGGTGTAGTTGCGGAGAGATTGCGGGCTGAGAATGGTTGGACATGGATAAAGTCGTGGTGGGAATTGAAAATTGCAAAATGGGATGTTGCTGTTGCTGAGATGTTGCTTGGGGTTGTGACTCTGGCTGTGGCTGTGGTTCTGGTAGTTGATATGGTTGTGGCTTTTGGAGCATATCTGCCACCTTACTCAGAAATATATTGTTCATTTGAAGCTGGGATGTATACCTAAATCAATCAAAACGTATTTGGTCCATTAAATATTCATTGAGCAATGAAAGACTAAATGAGCCAAAAGCATCAACAACATATTATCTTTTTTGATGTGTTCAAAGATTCATACTCAATATTCAGTATATCGTTATTGATGTAAAGAGTTCAAGTAACAAAGCAAACACCTAACTAGTGTTCATAATAAGAGCTTCTAGTGCAGTTACAAACATCATAAAAGTTTACTATCGAATAGGTATGTAAACTGTCCTCAAAAGCCATAATATAATCAATAGATTATATAACTTTGACAATAGATAAATGAAACATACATATTTAACACAAACAGTAATTAAGTTAGGATATAGAAGTTATCCACGTCATTATAATAAATGCAAATGACATAATCAATTCATATAAACTCGGGCTATATACCTCAATCAATCAGATCAGAACGTAGTTGGTCCATGCATCAGCAACATATTATCTATTTTAATGTGTTCAAAGATGCATACTCAATATTTAGTATATCGTGACTGATGTGAAAAATTCAAGTAACAAAGGAAACACCTAATTAGTGTTCATAAATAGAGCTAAACGTCATAAAAGTTTACTATCGAACTATCGAATTGATCAATAGATTAAGTAACTCTGACAATATACAGAGTAAACATACAGACTGAACACAAACAACCATTGAGTTAGGATGTAGAAGTCATCCACGTCTTTATCCTAAATGCAATTCGAAGCTAATGACTAATTTGCTATATGTTAAGTTCTCTATAAGCCAAGCAAACCATTCTTCCACTCTTAATCATGACAGTTACCAAGAGATTCTGACATATAAGAAAACACTGATAAAAATTTGTATTGACTTGACACTTACACAGCACCCTCTTTAAATTTTCCTTGATTTTGACATTCCAGTATCAGCGTCATCAACAGGTTATTCTCTTCCGCAAACTGTATTAAAAATCAAAACACCAAACTATCACAATGAAAGCTATATGGATTCACCTCTGTAAAAGTCATATGTGGTCACAGAGAACAACCAACACCATCAAATTTCACTGCACAAATCCACTATCGAGGAGCCTAATACAATCAGATTGATGATTTATCAATTTCAACTCAAAACACCGAAAAACGAAAGATTCACAACCTTTTCACAACAAATCCGTAAGTCTACATAAAATCTTAACCAAAAAAATTAAACTCAAGCAAGAATCATCATTAAATAAATGAAATACCTGGTCTTTAATCCGAGAAGGAATGAGAAACGATTGTTCATTGCTCAAGTCTCTTGATGGACGCATCTCTTCTCCCAAAACCTAACCCTAGCCTCAATCCTTAGTTTTAAAAATAATTTAGATTATTTATTTTTGTACTATGAATCGATATTAAATTTGGAAAAAAAATATATTACCAATGAATTTTAAATTTGGAAAAAAAATATATTATTTAATGAAAAAAAATAAAATATTATAAATTGGGAAGTAACTAATAAAAAATATAAACATAGATGCACGACACAAATGAAAAAGAAAATACTAATAATATATATTTCATATCTCCTCCAATATACCCGATTCAATTTTCTCAACTTAGGATAGTATTTATATTTTGAGGAAGGATGGTATTTAAATTTGGATAAAATATATTATGAATCAATTTTAAATTTGGAAATAATATATTATTTAATAAAAAAAATTATAAATCAATTCAAATTATCTAATTCATAATTATCTGATATTCCTAAATTTAGTAAATTATCAATAATATATTATTCAAATAATATTAGAGAATTGAAAAACAATATGTTAACAATTTCGTAAAAATTCAAAATAATATGGACTTGATTATTTAAAAATAATGAGAAAAAAAATGGTTGATGTGAATAAATTGCAAGGAAATATCAAACTAGAGCCTTATGCATGTTGAATTTGGTAGCTTTGAATTTTAGCTAAGGAAATAATAATTAATTGGTGTAGTTTGATTAAGATTATGTGAAAAGTAAAAAATGATTTAATACTCACAAAATAGTAATGAATTAATTAGTATAGAGTATAGATAAAATCTGTTGACAACAACCCTATAGATAAAAACTGTTGCAAGGACAAATCACATAAAAATTAACAAAAATTTGGAACCTAAGTAGTCAATATAACGGGCCAAGGCGGAAGAAATGTAAATTTCCCGCTTATACAAATGCTTAACAGCACTCAAAATAGTAATTATTACAATGTTTTTTCATATTAAAAGCACCAGGATTCATCCAATTTAGTCCCTTGAAAAAACTGTTTTTCGGGTCTGATGGTAAAGATTTTTTACGGGTCGGGTCAGTGGGCCATCTACTGGATCAACGTAAGTCCAAGTCCGAAATTCCAGACGTCGTCTTTAATCACTGACGCCCCGCTCAAAGAGTAAGTTAGACAAAACATTGAAACATAAAAGGCTTGTAAAAGAAAAAGACTCGCTCTATCACTTTGAACCCATTATGACTTTAGAGAAGCTTTTAGAAGTGTGAATATATGATCCCAAAAATTCTGTTTCACCCAAACTAAAACACGTGACATGCAACCCATATGACATGTAGTGTCCACCTCATGCAAATACCTTATGATTTATGAGACGAACACGTGACGTATGAATAATAAGTCACATTTTTCATTTATTTTAAACTAACTATAAATAGTCAATAATCACCTAATTTATTGAGAACTAAAAATTGAATGAAAATTAATCACAAAACGCTATTTTACCACTTTTAGAAACCTTACAATTACCCCCTTTTATTACCTTTGAAAATCAGAGTCCTTAAAGGATTTGTCGAACACTAAATTACAAAAAGAGAGTTGCTACTTGTAATTTTTGTCAGGAACTTAGGGTTACGAAAGCAAATAAGTTTTTGCCGCTTCATATATATTCTGAAATTTTCTACAGTTAGAGAAAGGGTTTTGCGACAAAATTCAAATGAATATGTTTTCCATTCACATAGATCTCCAGGAACATCCAATTCACGAACTGAAAAAGAAGAAAAAGTAGTACAAATTTAGTCCCTCATAATATCAATCAATCATTGCTACAGTATTTAGTAAGAACCACCGAACTTTATAACGGGAAAACAGTGAAAATAATGATGAGAAAGATGTAACATCTTTTGTTTATGCATACTAACTAACAGTTAAGGATAGTTCATTATCAAATTGGTGAGAATGAAGGTCAAAGCAAACTCACCAAGGGCAGTGAAGTCATAGAAGTTGCCTCTATCATGAAAATTTCATGAAATTAACTGTAATTATTCCATAGTGCACAACATTCCGGTGCAGTTATAGACACTATTCATCATTACACTTTTCCACTTCAAAATTTCAAAATCTCATAACATTCTAAAATTTCAAAATCTCATTACAAAAACAAATAAGTTTTTCCCCCTTAGTATATATTTTGGAATTTTCTACAGTCAGAGATAGGGTTTTGGGAGATGGATCAATCAGCGACGAGCCATGGACACCAATTTCTCATTCCGTCTCGAATAATTGAACAGGTTTTTTTCATATATTTAATGATGATTCTTGCTTTGTGTTTTAATTTTTTTCGTTAAGATTTTGATATAAAATTACGGATTTGTTGTGAAAAGATTGTGAATTTTTTGTTTCTTGGTGTTTTAAGTTGAAATTGATAAATCATTAATCTGATTGTATTAGGCTCCTTGATAGTGGATTTGTGTTGTGAAATTTGATATTATTAGTTGTTCTGTAACCAAATTTGACTTTTGCAGAAGTGAATTCATATAGTTTTGATTGTGATATTGGTGTTTTGATTGTTTATTATAGTTCGCAAAAGAGAATGAACTGTTGCTGGGCTGATAGTGGATTGTTTTAAACAAAGAAAATTTACCGAGGCTCTTTTGTAAGTATCAAATTAATGCAAATCTTGATCAGTATTCATGTTGCTTATGCTTGGCTCATTTTGGGCAACCTCATGCTGAATTGTCTCAGCAATAACCTAACCCCCTTCCGTAATTTCTAATTTTCATCATTTCATTAATGCTCGACCATTAGTTTTGTATAGAGTAATATAGATATACTCAATTTTCGTAACACATTTCACAAATTGCTGAACATTTTGTGTCATAATTCTGGTTTGATTTGAAAAAGAACATAAAGACTAATTGAATATTTTAGCAATGAATATAGGGGTATAATTGAATATTTCCTGAATTAAGTTTTAATCCATGCAAGAATGTACAAAGTAACCAAAAGACCATGTTACTCGTACAAATTAAATGCAATGAAAGTTTTACTCTATACCCCAAGTTTCCCTCCTTTTATATCTCAAGTCAATAACTACAGCATGCCTATATTATTCTACAACACATCTTTATCTTCTTCTACAGCATGCCTATCTTATTCTACAGCACATCTTTATCTTCTTCTACAATATGCCTATCTTATTCTACAACACATTTTTATCAAAGTATTATAGATATTCTTCTACAACATGCCTATCTTATTCAGTACAAAAGTAGGAACTAAAGCATGTCTTGATTGACGCTACGATTTCTCCAAATTACAATGTGATTCTTAAACTAGACCGCTATCATAACACCTCGAGTAAGGAATCCACTAGCAAAACGTTGCATTATAGTGTTTGTTGTATAGTCCTTTTCTTGAATCACTTGTACAAATTTCTAAGAATCAATTTTCGAATTCCTAACAATTTTCAAACGCTAAAATAACAATCAATAAAGAAAGATCAAAACCTTATGAATCACACACTGCCCTAATGTTGAAACTATTTGGAATCATATCCAATTATTCGAACTAATCAATTCACCGTTCGCATCATAAATCCGGAAGACCGCCGTCCATGGTTTGATTTGAAGAAGAAGAACAGAAATCTAATTGAATATTTTAACAGTGAATAGTGAATATAGGGGTATAATTGAATATTTAAAAAGTCAGGCAATTTTTTTAATATATTTCGGGAATTTAGTGTTACAAATATAAATAATAATCTGATTATCTCCCAAATTTCTTTTACTCCTTATGTATCATGAAATCTTCTCATTTGAAAATTAAGGATTGAGGCTAGAGTTAGGGTTTTGGGAGAAGAGATATGTTCATCAAGAGATGGGATCAATGATCAGATTTTTCATTTATTTAATGATAATTCTTGCTTGAGTTTTAATTTTTTTGGTTGAGATTTTGATGTAGACTTACGGATTTGTTGTGAATCTTTTGTTTTTTGGTATTTTGAGTTGAAATTGATAAATAATCAATCTCAGTGGATTTGTGCTATGAAATTTGATGATGTTGGTTGTTCTCGTGACTACATTTGACTTTTACATAAGTGAATTCATATAGCTTTCTTTGTGATAGTTTAGTGTTTTAATTGTTTAATACAGTTTTTTTGGAAATGTTGAACATTCGGTATAGAATCCAGGAAAACAGAGATTTTTGATAAAACTGATTTTCTTGGAAATGATCATTGTTACGCAATCAGTGTTTTAATTGTTTAATACAATTATCGATATTCTTTATTTTTGATAAAACTCTGTAAGATTGTTACACATAACACCGATCTTCAATTGATCTCCACCATTTTGCAAGAATAAAGAATAGAGAAGTTTTTGATGAGATTCAGATGAGAATTGAAAGAGATGAAATTATGAGGATGTATGATAGATTTGGAATATCGATAATCATGATCATGGAGGTTGAAATGAAGAGAAATTTGATGAAATTGAGCTGGTTTTAATGAGTTTGGAGAAGGAAGGACGACTACTAGTATCATGGATCAAATGCATGAGAGGAGAAAGAGAGAAATGTGGTAGTATTTTCATGCCCTTTTTATTTATTTATTTATTTTTATATAAAACAGGTTAGAGAAAATAAAAAATTCATTGAAAGAACATAGGAACTGATAATCCTAAATGCCATTAAGTTAGGATGTAAAAGTCATCCACATTCTAATCCTAAATAGAAATAATATAATCAATTCGACGCTAATAACTAATTTTCTATATGTTAAGTTATCTATAAGCAAAACAGTCTTCTATTCTCATATTCTCAATCATGAGAATTACCAAGAGATTGTGACATATAAGAAAATACTGATAAAAATTTGCATTAACTTAATACTTACGGAAGAGTCTCGCTAATTTTTCCTTGATTTAAAAATTCCGCTATCAACTCCAGTTCATTCTTTTCTTTGAACTGTATTAAACAATCAAAACACCAATATCACAATGAAAGCTATATGGATTCGCTCCTGTAAAAGTCAGATGTGGTAACAAAGAACAACCAACACTATCAAATTTCACTGCACAAATCCACTATCCAAGAGCCTAATACAATCAGATTGATTATTTATCAATTTCAACTCAAAACACCGAAAAATGAAAGATCCACAACCTTTTCACCGCAAATCCGTAAGTCTACATAAAATCTTAACCAAAAACATTAAAACTCAAGCAAGAATCATCATTAAATAAATGAAAAACCTGGTCTTTAATCCGAGAAGGAATGAGAAAAGAGTGTTCATTGCTCAACTCTCTTGATGAACTCATCTCTTCTCCCAAAACCTAACCTTAGGAATGAGAAGATATGAACAATAGATTTCTGAGTAAGGTAGAAGATATGTATAAAGTAACCTAACCCCCTTCTGTAATTTCCACCATTTCACTAATTCTCGGCCATTAGTTATGTATAAAGTAATATAGATATACTCAATTTTCGTAACACATTTCACAAATTGTTGAACATTTTGTGTTCTAATTCTGGTTTGATTTGAAGAACGGAAAACCTAATTGAATATTTTAACAATGAATTTAGGAGTATAATTGAAGAACAAAAAGCCAAACCACTATTTTATTTGTCATTGCTAAATATTCAATTAGGTTTTCCCTTCTTATTCAAATCAAACCAGAATTAGGAAACAAAATGTTCAGCAATTTGTGAAATGTGTTACGAAAATTGAGTATATCTTTATTACTATATACATAACTAATGGTCGAGTATTAGTGAAATGGTAGGAATTGGAAATTACGGAAGGGGGTTAGATTGTTGCTGAGACAATTCAGCCTGAGGTTGCCCTAACATATCTTTCACCTTAATCAGAAATGTACTGTTCATTCGAAGCTGGGATGCATACCTGAATCAATCAAAACGTAGTTGGTTCATTAAATATTCATTGAACAATGAAAGACTAAATGAGCCAAGCATCAACAACATATTATCTATTTTAATGTGTTCAAAGATTCATACTCAATATTCAGTATATCATTACTGATGTAAAGAGTTCAAGTAACAAAGAAAAACACCAAACTAGTGTTCATAACAAGAGCTTCTAGTACAGTTACAAACGTCATAAAAGTTTACTATCGAATAGGTATGTAATCTGTCCTATGATATGATCAATAAAATATGTAAGTCCAACAATAGATAGAGGAAGCATACAGATTGAACACAAACAACCATTAAGTTAGGATGTAGAAGTTATCAATGTCCTAATCCTAAATACAAATAACATAATCAATTTGACGCTAATGACTAATTTTCTATATGTTAAATTATCTATAAGGCAAACAAAACAGTCTTCCATTCTCAATCATGATAGGTACCAAAAGATTGTGACATATAAGAGAATACTGATAAAGATTTATATTAATTTGATACTTACAAAAGATCGGTAAATTTTCTTTATTTAAAACAATCCGCTATCAGTCCAGCAACAGTTCATTCTCTTCTGCAATGAATATTAAACCATCAAAACATCAATACTATGGATTCACTTATGTAAAAGTCAGAGAACAACTAATACCATTAAATTTCACAAAAGAAATCCACTATCAAGAAAGGGTAATACAATCATCAACTCAAAACACCGAAAAACAAAGATTCACAACCTTTTCACAACAAATCCGTAATTTTACGTCAAAATCTTAACCAAAAAAATTAAAAACTCAAGCAAGAATCATCAATACATATATGAAAAACCTGTTGAATGAGCTGAGAAAGAACGAACGTATCATGAAACGATTGTTCATTGCTCTCGTATATGTTTGTCATGTGCCTGTTCCTCTTAGTATAGCTCGGATCGAGAAGCCCCTGCCCTGGAGCCGTAGGCCGGAAACCGGGGGCTAAGATCGGTTGTTTGCTTAGAGAAAGGCCAGGAGGGACATCAGTAAATGCTTCCGGCCAGAGTGACCCTCTCAACTTCCGGAAACTGTGTTGATGGACGAGTTCTCTCAAAACCCTAACCCTAACCTATTTTTAATCATCTTATGGAGAAGATTCCAGAAGATATAAAAACGGGAAAATTAAAATTTTAAAATAATCAGATTATTTATTTTTGTAACCCTACATTTCCGCAACATATTAAAAAAATCACTAATCTTTTAAACTATTCAATTATACCCCTATATTTACTGCTAAAATTATTCTTCGAATCAAACCATGGATGGCGATTTATATCATCCGGATTTGTGATGCGAATGGTGAATTGATTAGTTTGTTAGTATTTCTGCTTCGTTTATTCATCTACCTTGTTTACTTACAGCTGGAAATTTGATGGATTGGCTTTTCGAATCGTTACTAGTTTTTTGAAACCTAAATGATTTGTATTTTTGTGAAGTTTGAGAAGGATAAGCTAATTAATTATTGTGTATAATCTACTTGGATGTTTGCTAGGGTTTGGCTTGCGAATCATTTTGGCATAGAGCTCTTGTCATTTTATATAAAGTGGTTTGAATAATA
>JAYMTB010001743.1:0-10357 GCA_036897585.1 Francoa sonchifolia | reverse complement strand
AAGAAACGGCAAACCCTTCTCTGTCGCTATTCATCAAGCAAAACCTAGTCGGCTTCGGCTGAAAATTCCTCCTCCGTTTCAAATCATGACTTGAAGGCTTAATTAACTGAAGAATAAACGCTTTCAATGAATTAGCCTTCGCAATCACCGCTAATTCCCATTGATTCGACGAAACCCTAACCATCGATCGGCTTGAAATTCTGTGAGAATTTCTGTGCAAACTACATCGAAAAGAACCCGGATGTGTCGATGGAGAACACAAACATGTTCTATTTGGTTGATTTGATTTCGAATTTGAAGATGAATTTCTCGACGCCATGGAGTTTTGAAGGAATTTTCTGAAAACCTAAATCCCTCTTTTTCGTTCGGCAAATTGGTGGGAAGACGAAACTGGGGGTATTTATAATGTTATTTGGGAAGGAAATTACCTTCTTACCCTCGAGTGTAACTGATTTTTACAGCTTGATTGAGCTGTTCGTTTTATTAGTTAAATTCCGTTAAGAATAAATGGGTGGATATTACTGATTTGCCCTTTGTTAATTTCACAAATATTATGGAGGTGGTAAAAAGGTCTTTATAATTTATGTTACTATCATATTTCTATTTTGTTAAAATTAAAATGAATATTCAAACTGTATGTTAATTGAATCCAAATTTTTATTCTTTTTCGGTTTGTTATTTATTTGTGTGTTTAAATCCTAAATTTAGTATAATTTATAGATTTTCTAATCAGCAAAAATAATTATATGAATCAATTGAGTAAATTTCAGTTGTAAATGATAATAAACTAAAATAATTAATAAATTTAAATATTTGTCATTGTTTTTCCGATTGTTATTGGTGTATGTTTCTTTCTAATAATCAAAGTTGTTGGCAATCAATTATAATGTGCCACTTATGTATATATTTAATGGGAAGTGGGATGAAGTCGAATAATGCAGATTTATTAGTTCCCAAATTTAGCATACGATAATACATTTCACCCAACTTTGGTCACATTTTAATTAATTGGGCATACAATGAATTTAATTAAATCGAGTCTCATCAAACTACTAAGTTCCAAAATTTTGGAACATGATTTATGTTAAGCATGGTTTATGTGACATTGTCTAATGGGTATTGGGCTTCATATTTTGGACTTGATGATTTGGGCCTCAATTCCACAAGGCCCATAGAAGTCCAATTTGTAACCCTAAAACTCGATGTTTGATCCGCATAGTTTATGAAGGGTTAGGGTTTTCAGTGGTGAGTCGTTGTTCTGCATTGCTTCTGTTACTCTCGGGGTTTCTCAATCATGGCGGAACAGGTTTGTATGTGATCGATGCGTCATTAGTTTCGGTGTTTCGATTTCTATAGTTATTGGTTTTGTTTTGATCATTCCGCAATGTTTTTTTATTACAGACTGAGAAGGCATTTTTGAAGCAACCGAAAGTGTTTTTGTGGTGAGATTTAGGAGAATTGATTCGTTTTTGTTGATATAATGGAGTTGATGACAATGTTTAGTTTCGTTCATGTGATTTGTTTTTTCATTTTAGTTCGAAGAAGTCTGGTAAGGGAAAGAGGCCAGGAAAAGGTGGGAATCGATTCTGGAAGAGCATTGGATTGGGATTCAAGACTCCCAGAGATGCCATTGAAGGTAATTCTTGTAATCCCTCCCATCTCTGCATATGTTTGCTTCATTATTTATTTAGGAGCATTCGTTTTACTAGCTGATTACAAAAGAATCCGGACGTGGTAGCTCATGATTGTTTCTGAAGCGAAAATCTAAAACTTGTGTAGGAATGCATGCATTGTGATCATATTTGTGGTTTTGTAAGTATCTTATATGATCTGTTTGTCTCATTTATTTTACATGATTTGCTATGTGCAAAAGTATTGTACATTATTTATTGCTATCTTTGTTTCTTTAAAAAATTTAGGGTACTTTTAATGGTAATTAGTTAAACAATCTGAATTATGTTTGATTTCAATCTTGACAAATGCAAGCGATTGATGTTAATTGTGTTCTATGATCTAACCTAAGAAGGATTTAGAAAGACTATAGTCCTCGAGATTGATTGTTCCAATTCTATCATATTGGTGAAGTGAAGTAGATGGTTCGGCGTATTGATTATTTCTACGAATATTGTTTTTTGTTAGGAGTCAGGTTATGTGTCATACATTTAGTGAGCTGTATAGTGAATACATGACACTGTAAATTCATTCAACTAGTTGATGTTTGAGGCATTCTAAATCCCAAATCAAATTATTGTTGTACCTACAAGATAAAATTGATGGGATTTTGCAACAATGTGGTGTGACATGCTGTAATCAAGGTATATATGACGTCAACAAGAGCTCAGTTGAAAGTTGATGATGAAAACAGAAACTGTAATTTGATATAGCCGTATTTTCTGAATAATTAGTTGTAATTCCATATTTTCATTATTTAGTTGTCTTAGCTTGGCTTGGTTAATGCTTCGTACACTCTGTTTTAAAAGATCCAAAGTACAGAAACATATACTTCATATTTTTCATATTTTTTCATGTTCTTTTAGCTTTTTGCAGTATAAATGATTTTCTGACTTGAGATGTTCTTCATTGTTTTACACAGGAACATACATTGATAAGAAATGCCCTTTCACCGGGACTGTTTCTATCAGGGGCCGTATCCTAGCTGGCACTTGCCATAGCGCCAAGATGGTGAGGACTATAATTGTTCGTCGTAACTACCTCCATTTCGTCAAGAAATACCAAAGGTATAATCCAGTCTTATTTTCAAATGGTTTTCTTACTTGAAAAGAAGCACAAGTGTCTTACCTTTTCTGATGATTACGTCCTTTAGATATGAGAAGAGGCACTCAAACATTCCTGCTCATGTATCTCCATGCTTCCGTGTTAAGGAGGGAGACCATGTTATCATCGGCCAGTGCAGGTTTCACACACAAAACCTTCTTACTTATCCATCATTTTTCATATAATAGTTCAAAATTGGTAAATCTTTTATGTTCACTAATGTTTCTTATTTTTCGAAAATATCAGGCCGTTGTCAAAGACAGTGAGATTTAATGTATTGAAAGTGATTCCCGCTGGCTCTTCTGGTGGTGGAGGGAAGAAGGCTTTCGTAGCAATGTAAACTTTCACGACGACCTATTAAGTTAAAGTTCACAAGCTTTCTGCGAATCCTTTCTGTATCAAATACATTTATCATCTAGTTTCGATGGATCAAAGACATTCATTCTTTTCTTTTGGTTCAATTGAATCGGTTGCATGGAGCTTATGTGATAGCGTGTTTGAACAATTTTGAAGTAGGGTGTAATCGCAATTATATTTATATGCAAGGTTGAACAATTTTTCGTTTTAACTGGTTTTACCAATTTACAAGAATTTGTTGTTCGAAATTAGATTCAAACTTGAATTAGTGAATTTTTTATTTGGGTCTAATTCATGTGAGTATTTATATTGTTTTTGACAATTTTATTAAAAATATATAAAATTTGAATTATTTCAATTATGAAAAATTGGATTATGGGTTTGGGCTGAAATAAGTTGGGCCAAATTGTAGTTTTTATGGGCTAAAAGCCCAATGGCTCACTTGAATGGAGCCCATGAATTTTATGAATTAGGGCACATTGAAAAATTCAGACATCTTCTTCGCCGGACAGATGAGACGATCGGAGCTCTGAATCGCCAGACCAAATCACAGCCGAATTGATTAATCGGGATCTTGCTTCATGGCTCCTGTCACTTCGAAGCTCTACTCAGGTTCATCTTTTTTTTATCTATATCTATGTAGATAAATGTATATGTATATGGTGGATTTTTGATGCTTGAAGTGTTTGTTGAATTGTGATTTTTGCAGATGATGTTAGCCTTCTGATGGTTTTGATCGATACCAATCCTTTCTTCTGGAGCACTTCGACTTTCTCCTTCTCCAGTTTTCTTTCTCATGTAATCATTTTTAAGTTCAATTTTGCTTTTTAAAAAATCTTGTTTGGTTGCTCAGAAATTGCAGAGAAAGAAAAGTGATTTTTTTTCCTGTTTATAGCTGCTCTTATTACATATTTCATTGTATCATGGATGAATTTTTTGTGTTTGAATTCGGCAGGGACTTCCGTTTTTGAACTCAGTAATGCTTCTTAACCAGCTTAATCAAGTTGTGGTTCTTGCTACTGGGTGTAATTCGTGTGATTACATATATGATTCTTCTGTAGCCACTAATCGAGGTTCAGATGGGAAGATGCCTGCTCTTTGCTCTGACATGTTGCAGAAACTGGAGGAGTTTCTAATTAGAGATGAGCAATTGGCCAAGGAAGAGCAGAACGGTGCAATTGCTTCTTCGCTGTTGTCAGGGTCATTGTCCATGGCTCTTTGTTGTATCCTTTTTATCTACTACTACTACTACTAGCTTAATGCTAATGGATAATGTCAATGTTTACAGGATTTGTTAACTTACCAACCCTTAAAAGTATTGTTTTGTTTGACTTGAGGTATATAGACATACAAAGGATTTTCCGCATGGGGCCACTCCATCCGCAACCACGAGTAAGTCTTGGAATATGTCCTAAATGTAATTGTCATTGAATTATGTTTATCGAAGGTCATTTGGTTCTTAACTCATTACTGGCTACCTTTTATTTTTACCATTTCATTCTTGTTTGATGCCTTTGGTTTTCGCTATTTCATATGGAGTATATATTTAACAATGCTAGTTATGTGTCGTGCAGATTTTATGCTTGCATGGATCCCAAGATGGACCTGAGCAGTATGTTTTTAATATTCTTTTGAATTGCTTATGTTTATTTTTCTGTGCGTTGGTCATCAATTTTTTTGGGGGGGATAATCTTCTAGCTTCTACTCTAACTTGTTTTTCATTTCTTTCAGATACGTTGCAATCATGAATGCAATATTCTCTGCGCAGTGTTCTATGGTATTGCTTTGTAACGTTCTTAGATGTTGTATATGTCTCATCTTCAAAAGTAATTTGCAGAAAATTTATTCCATGTGTTTTTCGCCTACTCTATTGTACTTGAAGATTAAGTGTAGTTTTTGAAAACATATAAGATATTACCCTTGCACAAAATGCTTCCTACTGCAGGTTCCGATAGATTCTTGTTTTGTAGGTGCTCAGTATTCTGCCTTCTTGCAGCAGGTAGTCTATATTTGGCTTGTAAATCATCTTTGCAATATATGATGCAATTTTTACATAAGCTCTCTAATTGATTTACTGATATTGCTTCTCGTGCATGTGTGTAACAGGCTTCTTATATAACCGGTGGTGTATATCTTAAGCCCCAACAACTGGATGGTCTGTTCCAATATCTCTCGGTAGGCTATTCAAAAGCACATTAATCATGTTTGTTGTATCTTATTCTACTTGCCAATGAAGTTTGTATGCAATATAAAATTCAATTTATTAATCCTTTCTATTTGCACATTATTGAGGTTTTGATATATATCTTTGTCACTTGCAGACAGTCTTTGCAACTGATTTGCATTCTCGCAACTTTTTACGATTTCCCAAGACTGTCAGTGTAGACTTCCGTGCCTCGTAAGTTAATTTTTTTTTTATTCCTTTCAATTAGTGTTTTTCTCTTGTCTACACGCAGCTTGCATGTTTCAGTCAAAGTTACAATACCAAAATGTGAAATTGCAGGTGTTTTTGCCATAAGAGAACAATAGACATGGGTTACATATGTTCTGTTTGCTTGTCCATATACTGCAAGCATCACAAGAAATGTTCGACTTGTGGGTGAGTATACATACCTTTTGAAAATTGGATCACACTTTCTTCCATGCCCCTTCCATGAATTTTACTTTTTAGGATTCAAAAGTCACACGGGATACAAAAGATAGGATTGTGGGATGATGAATCATTATAGCAAATCTTTGTAATGATTTTTACAAAAGTTTGGGGCGCACTTATTATATTGCAATTTGGTGGCAATAAAACTCCTCCTAGCTGTTAGTAATCAAGCGAAAAACATTTCCCTGATTATCTCTATTTCTGCTTACTCAATGAACAAAATATGTTTCTTTAATCACTATCTCCTAATTTTCTCAGATAGTGACTTTGCGAATGATGCAGGTCAGTTTTTGGCCAGTCCCATTCAAATGTTGCATCCGCATCCAATCAGAAGAGAAAGACTCCAGAGACATAATCGTATGCTCCAAACACATATTTTTAGGTGTATCTTTCATCACGGGATATCTGCCTACATAGACAATCTTTTGGTACACATCACAGAATTGAGTTCAACAAACACCATAAGGGAATCAAGGGGTCTTCGGCTAATAAACAAGAGACAGCTGAATAAAGTTATTCAAGCATCCCAACCGAATTGTACTATCCTAAAATAGTCCCTCGGTCCAATTTCCTGACCTCCTTATCTCGGTACAAATCCTGCTTCTAACGAACTAGATCACTTGAAGAATTGAAGTTAGTGATCTTGTTACCTCCTTGCCATGCCAAAACATTGAAGCTAGTTTTGTATTGAATTTTTGTACCTTGTAGATTATTTATTTATTTATTTCCATTTTTATTATTTTTCAAAAATTATTTTTTTATTTTATTTTGGTTTGCCTTTCTTATATTCTTAGTTTACCTTTTACTCATTTTAATAAATTTTTGGGCTTAGATTTTGTACATTAATAACATATAAACATGTTTCATTAACAAATTTACATTTTATTATTTTAAAAACCCAAGTTTTTAATTATATAAATAAAATATGAATGAATCAAGTCCATATCATAAGAATGACTCCACTCAATTCAAATTATATATATGTAATATAAAAAAGTAAAATGAATGCAAAAATTCAAAACAACTCACTGACACCCTTACAAGTTCAAAAGATAAAAATGGTATTTTTATATTCGAAGCCTTTTCCATGGCCAACAAACATCCAAGCGATAACCATTATCATTCATTCTTCTCCTCATTTGACATTTACTCTCGTGTCTCGCATGTGCCACCGATATGGGTTTCCCTCTAATTTTGCATTTGCAGACATACCCGCTCTCTATTCAATGCCTCAATCAGACAACCGTCGTTTCTAAATAATTGGATTTCGTTTCAAATTTAAGCTGTTTTTGTTTTGATTTTGGGTGTTGGGTATTGGGCGTTTTTGTGGTGTTATTATCTTCAAACCCTTTTAGCCTTTTTTGTTAATCGTCTCTTTGGGTTTCTGAAATGGGTTCGAGTAATAGTCGATTGGGTTCGCGTTCTTTGAGGACTAGGGTTAATCGGTCTACCCGATTCAGGCTTCCTTTTCTCATCTGCGGTGGTTCGTCTGCCCATGGTTCTCGTGAGGTACGATTATCACCGTTTTTCGATCTTTCAATACCCTTTTCTTGTTTTTTAGGGAAAAATTGTATTAGGATTGAGATTGTAGGATTTTGGATGATTAGGGATTGTTGTTGTTTTGATACCAAGAGACCATTACTTGTTTTTGAGGAAAATGGTTGTTCATTTCGGTGTGTTTATATGAATTGCATATATGAAATTTGTAGTATTTGCCGTATGGATATGCCGGGGTTGATAATTTGATGCAGAAGGTTGGCCCCTTGTTGGGTATTATCAGGATTGGAGTTTTGATTTATCTGTGTGTCATGTTAATTATATGAATGTTTTAATGTTGTTGGTTATTGTTAATTAGGCGATACGAAGTGTTAGAATCTGAAATTTAATTCATAAGTAAGAGTGGATACATGCAATGCAATCTTGTCTAGATTATAGGTATTCATAATGCAAAGCTTTTCCTAGAGACAAGTATGGTTATATCTCATCTGTCTTGCTTCTGGGCTTAATGTATGTGTAATAGGGTTACTAGCGAGTTAGTTTCGAGGGCTCGTTAAATGATTTTCTGAATATGGAAATGGTGGTTGTTGTGGCTTGTTGGAATTCTTCTGTTTGATTTGTAACATGAGTTTTGTTTTTAATGTATTCTAAATGCTATTACTTTTGAGGCAGTGATTAACAGAATTTCTTGTAGATGGAAGATTATCCAGCTGAACTTCTGGCTGAACATCATAATCAAGTCAACATTGAGGCCCAAAATCTCATGGAGGAATGCCTCTTGATTTCGGGTACTGGAACAGGCTTTACGAGCCCTCATATTGAAACTGGAGCTTTGTCTGAAAGCAGCCTTTCAGCGAGTGAGGACACTTCTGTCGAAGATGGTTCAAGAGATGTTGAAACTAGTAATCAGGCGAAATACTTTTCTGAGAGCAAGGAGTTAGTTCCTCTGAATCAGGTAAGTGATGATCGCCATGAAGAATCTTATAGGGGCAGAAGTAGGACTATGGGTAGTACTTTGTTTAAAGAACAACAATCTTCAGACCCAGTCTCTGTAAATTCGTTGGTTAACAAGGATTCATTCAACGTTGTTGATAATTCAGTGAGCCAGGGTGTAGTTCAGATGCGTCCAAGCAGTTCTTCTCCTCAAGGGTTGAGAGATCCATGCTCCAATGAAGTGTGTGTTGAGAATCACATGGATGAAGTAAATAACATTCATAATATTGATGTTGTTCCCAATGTTTCAGATTCAGTAGTTACAATTCAGTCACCGCTACGAGATGAATCTCTTCAAGAGGCAATACCTTCTGGTTTGGGATTCCTTGTGTCCGATAGGGAACGAAGCCAGGCAGATCGGAGTGTGCTTCAAGTTGATATTGTGAGTATCTCTTCCAACATTTTGTCTGGTAGCAACACCAATAGGAGTGATCGTGAAACCAGAAGAAGTGGTAGAAGACTGTTTTGGGATGCATTTTCAAGACGAAGTTCTAGAAGGCTTAGTAATTCACGTACTGTAATTTCTTCTACCGATGGTGCTGATGATATTGGAACTCATGACAGATGGCTCCTTGATTTCGGTGGTGAATATTTTGATGAGGGAATTGGAGGCGATTCTGGATACCTGGGTAGTAGGTTTCACAGCTTGAATGAACGACGAAGGCACTCAAGATCCGAGGTGATATTTCTGAACATTAATATAATATCATGCTTTAATATTTTTCAGCCATGCGTCCCGTGGAAGATTTGCATTGTCGTTATAACTGCTCCACATTACTCTTCACAGATCTGGGAAAGACTTCATAGTGGCCTTAATGAGAATGGTCGGCGAAATGCCTTTTGTCCAACAGGACTCCATCCTGATGGTAGATGTTCATGTGAGTCATTATCAATGACTGAAGAGTCTAGTACTCGTGCAAGTATTTCACGAATTGTTCTGCTTGCTGAAGCTTTGTTTGAGGTAAATTTTACTCTACTACTTTTCCTTTCATGCTAACTCTAGACATTAGATCGAAGTCAGATTCTTCATATGTGTGAAATGCAGGTTTTGGATGAAATTCATCGGGTGCCACTTTCCCTATCTATGGCCTCAATGCCAGCCCCGGAATCAGTTGTCAATTCTTTCCCTCTCAGGCATCATAAAAGGCCCGACACCTTGACTGACAAGGATGACGTTGAACAGTAAGACTTCCACTTGTATGTGTTTGTATCATTACACTCTATCCTATTCTACTGTGTTAACAAGAACTCAATTGATAGGTGCTACATTTGCTTGGCCGAGTACGAAAATGGCGATAAAATACGAGTCCTTCCCTGCCACCACGAATACCACATGTCATGCGTTGACAAATGGCTAAAAGAGATACACGGGTAACCATGGCTGACATCCTCGCATCCAATTACTTCATTTTTCGTGATTATTAATCTCTCTCATTTTTCAGTGTATGTCCACTTTGTCGAGGGGATGTTTGCCAAGGTACTCAATCTTCTGTCGCAAACTCAGAAATCCCATCTGTATAATACATTGTTGTACGTATATACATAAATAGTGACTGAATTTTGTTCTGTATTCGCCACCTATGAAACACGATCTTTTATGCTCCGAAAATTCTCTATATTGTATCATCTTCTCATGATGCAGTTTTGTATAACTTTCTCCAGTAATTCTTTTTCCTAAATTCTATGGCTCATGTCTCACTAATTGACAAGGGGGTGTCAATTATTTGAAAATTCAATTTAATGGAAAATGGTGGGTACAAGAGTTGATAGAGAGTGATATATTAATTAGTCCAATAATTGTTTAGATATTCCTATTTTTATTGTAGTCCATATAAATTAAATAAATTTGTATCAATTGAACAAATACCCACTAAAACAAAAAGCATAAAAAATCGATAATTGGAATTGTTTCTTTCAGACGAAAACATAATTGATGAAAAGTATCATAATTCACAAAACCCATCTCAAAAATCACAAATTGCAACAAACCAAACTTACCCACACAAAAGAAAAAAAGTTGGAAAATTTTCATTGGGTGATTATATTCATTCTACAACAAGGGCAATGAGCACTAGTCTCAAG
>JAYMTB010001742.1:0-10358 GCA_036897585.1 Francoa sonchifolia | reverse complement strand
AGAATCAAAAGAAAACCACCAACCACACCCACCCCCACCACTTCACCAGCACCGTCTTATTCAGAGAAAAACGGTGCTCCGGCGACAGTACGTCAGTACTCAAAGCGATTTTCGGCGGTGAAAGAAACGAGGAGAGTTATAGAGCCATCGTTTCCGACCACGATTTTCAATGCATTTGATGATATTGTTAATAACTTCATCGATCCGCCTCTCCGTCCTTCCGTTGATCCGAGATACGTACTTTCAGATAACTTTGCTCCGGTTGACGAGCTTCCTCCGACGAAATGCGAAGTTCTAGAAGGTTCTATTCCGCGATGTCTCAACGGAGCGTATATTCGTAATGGTCCAAATCCTCAATTCCTCCCTCGCGGTCCGTACCATCTCTTTGATGGAGACGGAATGCTTCACTCAATCAGAATCTCTAATGGCGAAGCAATACTCTGCAGTCGTTATGTGAAAACGAATAAATATCTGGTGGAGCGTAATTCTGGATCTGCAGTTCTTCCTAACGTTTTCTCCGGATTTAATGGCCTAACCGCCTCTGCAGCTCGCGGCACGCTCACAGCCGCCAGAATGCTCGCTGGTCAGTTCAATCCGGCTAACGGCATTGGCCTGGCGAACACGAGTTTAGCGTTCATCGGAAATTGCTTGTACGCTTTAGGCGAATCGGATCTTCCTTACGCTGTTCGACTGACGCCTGATGGAGATATTGAGACTGTAGGTCGTCGTGATTTTGATGGAAAGTTGTTTATGAGTATGACGGCTCATCCAAAACTAGATCCAGAAACCGGTGAGGCGTTTGCTTTCCGGTACGGTCCGTTTCCGCCATTTTTAACATATTTTACCTTTGATGCTAATGGAGTAAAACGACCTGATGTACCAATATTCTCCATGGTTACTCCATCGTTCCTACATGATTTCGCGATTACGAAAAAGTATGCGATATTTGCAGATATTCAAATCGGTATGAATCCTATGGAAATGATAATGGGAGGATCTCCAGTCGGTTCAGATCCGAAGAAAGTATCTCGAATCGGAATCATTCCTCGATACGCAACCGATGAGTCAGAAATCAAGTGGTTCAATGCGCCTGGTTTCAACATCATACACGCTGTAAACGCCTGGGATGAAGACGATGGCAATGCAATCGTCATGGTAGCACCAAACATATTATCAGTAGAACATACCTTAGAACGAATGGATCTAATCCATGCCTCAGTGGAGAAAGTAAGAATCGATTTGAAAACAGGAATCGTGTCGAGATATCCACTTTCTGCAAGAAATCTCGATTTCGCAGTGATCAATCAAGCTTATACAGGAAAGAAAAACAAGTATGTCTATGCAGCTGTAGGCGATCCGATGCCTAAAATCTCAGGTATAGTGAAGCTTGATGTATCCAAAGGAGAGCAGCGGCAGGAATGCACGGTGGCTAGCAGGATGTTCGGGCCAGGATGCTATGGAGGCGAACCGTTTTTTGTGGCGAGGGAGCCTGAAAATCCAGAGGCGGAGGAAGATGATGGATATGTAATATCGTATGTTCATGATGAGAAGGCTGGAGAATCGAGGTTTTTGGTTATGGATGCCAAGTCGCCGGAGTTTGATATTGTGGCCACCGTGAAGCTGCCTCAGCGTGTACCTTACGGATTCCATGGACTGTTTGTCAAGCAAAGTGACATCAAAAAATTGTGAGATAATACAGATGGTATATAGATCAATTAGCAGATATTAAATTGTATTTAACATGTTACTTATGTCTTACGTAATCTTTGTATATTCAAATGGACCAACACAGTGATAATTTTAAATTTGGAAATCTCGGGAAAATCCATGTGATAATCAGATAGAGAGATGATACAAATAAAGTAGTTAGCTGTCAAAACCGACAATGGACCAAAGTTTGTTATGGAGGCCCTTGATGAAAACAAATGATAAAATCTACTCAGTCTTGATCTGCTTCTTCTATTTCTTCGTCTTCTGGTACACCGCGAAGATAGAGAACATTGTTGCATCTGCAAATATAACATGCAAAAAGTAGTTTCAGCAACTCTTACAAACGCTTTTATACAGGGAAAAAGTATTCTAGTTATAATAGTATGGAATGTACCTGATCAAAATCTCACCAAGATTTCCAGTGAATTGTCCCTCAATGTATTCCTCAGTGTTGGCAAGCTGAAGTGAAAATACCAGTAATCAGAACATTGGCAACTGATGGGTAAGAAGTAATAACATGCTGTCACTATTAAACAATAATAACAAGTACACAGATTGCCAGAAAGCTTGACGGTTGAGTAAAAGGGAAAATGAAATAATATTACTGATTCCATCATGGTTTAATGGCAACGCCTTGTGCAAGACAGTCTAATGCTACACAAACTATGCAAGCTTTAATTGAAGGAATTAGGGCAGACTTTAGAATATACCTGCAAGTTCATGTATGAATCGACTGAGACAAGAAAACCTGAAACAAAATCCAATAAAAAACGCATTAAGTAATAAATGCCAGTTAGTAAGAGCCTGCTGGTTTTGAAACATTATATAATAAAAGGAACAGCATAACAGCTAAGAAAGAAGTTACATCAGTGAAGAAAATACCTTTGTACTCCATTCCCCACTTCAATTTCACAATCACAGGCTTTCCAGTTAGATTGTTCAAGAAAGGTTTGGGGTTAACTGGTATAGTCTACAAAATTCAGAAAAATGAAATGTAATCAATACTTGAGGTACATTCCGCAATGTTAAAAATATCATTTGAAGTATATGCAAGATTCAGACTATGCAACAAACTGCAGTGTGTGGTCAAGCTCCCACTCAAATAAATATGTTTCATATGGCAATTACATTTCCAAATAACCAAACCAACAATCTCATTTTCAGTCTTATAAAAAGCATAGTAGCCTAATCAAAACAGTGAAAGAAACTGTAATTTATCATAAATCATGTCATTCATTAGTATGAGCAAACAGCCAATGGTGGTAGGTTACTGGACACTTCTTCCGAGTGAAAATTTGTGCTGCTCATAAGTAGTATTGACAATAATTTGAGTAAACACCGTTACTAACTTAGAAATTGTGAAACAAAACACTTGTTCCTCTATCTAACTTCTTCTCACTGTTTTTATCCCTGGTTTTAAGACATCTTATTATTTACCACTACTCTAAGCTCATGAATCACGTTGAGAATCCTAGAAATACAGGATGCAGCTACAATAATCACACATCTAGACGAACATGTAATCATCCACATATAAACAAATAGTTCAAATAATCCGAAAATCAGCATTCAGAAGCAAAATCATATAGCCATTCCACAGAAAAGTAAGAAAATTCACAGAAACAAACAAATAGATAGATCCGCATAGTGAGAGAACTTACAGCCATTTGGAGCAGAAGATTTTTGCTTTCTTCTTCGACTCTCTCGCGAGGATTAGGGTTTTGAATTTCTCCAGAGAGCGAGGGGAAGCTGACTTTATACGCTCAAACCCGTTCGCGCTAAAACGGGTCTCAAAGATTTATCTCGGGTATGGGCCAAGAAGGCCCAAAAAGGGAAGTTGAAGGCCCAGAAGTAGGGCTGATTGAAGAGGCCCAACAAAAGGCTATTGATTGAAAAGCCCAGATCTGCTAAACAGTAGTCCAAGAAGGGTTGGAAAAATTCCGGATAAATATACGTATTTATTACCTAACAGTTTAAATTTTTTGATGAATTAGTAATTCAATATGATATCAGAGCCTTAGTTCCGAATTCGAATCTCTACCAATTTAATCTCAATTTTACAGATATTATATTTGGTGAAATCATTGAGAAAATTAGATATACATATTAGACTCATTTAAGCGTCTGACTTCCTGCAGAAGTGATTCAACAAATACTTTTCTTTCATTAACCTGATTAGAAGAACTAAAAATATACATTTTGAAGTTACAACAGATAATAAACAGAGGAAACAGACCATACAAAAACATTTCTATACCTAAAAACCCGAAAAACTATTCAGCCTTGCAAAAATTGTTGCATCAGTGTGTCATCTCCCATTTCTGTTATTCAATTTCTTTACACAAACAAAAACCCAACAAACAACTCAATTAGGAACGTGTCTTTTGCAGGTCGATTATGTAAAAGCTTTCTTCTTTGGTTTTGTTGTTATCGTAAGCGCAAAGTATAAGTCTGCCTAATGCTGTCAGAACTGACAGATGCATCAGCAGGGATCAAAGCAAAAATATGACGATGAATGACTGCATCAAACAAAAAAATAAGATAATAAGATAACTACATAGAAGGCCTAGCGAGTAAAGCAGTTGCATAAAGGGAGGTTACGACTACCTTGTCAGAATGCATGTCAAGATGATTTAGTGGCTTCTCCGCTCAGTTCTCTTTTAACCAGCTTCAGTATCTCGATTATCTATGGCAAGAGAAAACCAGAGGGTGACTCAACTGAAATATCATTACATGAATGCTAAATTTAGCCAAGTTTGACAAATTGCAGCAATCACGAATCAGCCAAAGAGGAGTTCCGATTTTATGTAACTAGTCAGGCGTTTCTATTGAAGGATAAGTGGCAAAGCAATAACAAACAATATTCACTTGTATAGGCTGAAAGAAGAAAGTATCTTACTCCAGGATAATGTTGCAGTACTGGTGAATAATGATCGAGTGCTATGTATATTTTTTCAAGGAGGCTTAGAAGAACATCCACTTCATCCCCCAAAAGGTCAACCTGAAATTTCGAGAAAAAAATTAGCAAAAAGAATGAAATGAAAAAATATATTGGAAAGCCAATTCTGGATTATGCATTTAAGACCTTGTCGATGCAATTATTTCTAATTTTATTATGTGCGACATTTTCAAGACCAAATTGTTACCAACATTTTAAATCCATCAAAGTCTATTCCTCAGAGATGAATTTTATCACACAAGACTGAATATTTTAATGTCAGTCATAGGAAACTATAAACTTTCTGAGTCGCATACCTCAGCTTCAGCCTTGTGAAAGTCAGAGCATCTCCTTTCAAACTTCTCCTTGTACAACAGCCTCGTTGTTCTAAGTACATTAGCTTTTTTTATAAGAGAACTCAAATGAGATATCAGATCCGTAAACCTGAAAGGAAAGCAGAAAATGTTAATTTTCTAAAACAATGTCAAATCAAAATTTTGGCCAGAAAACAAGCAGATGAAATTGAGACAGAGAAAAAGACAAGTGAATGAGAGCAAAGGGCTTATATTTTAAAGTGTTTTTCCCCCTAAAAACATATCTTAGTTAATTGGTCATAAGACACGAGAAACTCATGTAACCCTAAATTTAAAAGCTGAATAATAACACACAAGAGAGAAAGAGAGATATAGGCCTATGCTATGGCACACATGAATGGCATCCATAACTTAGAAAAGACGATAATGGTAACTGAGTATACCTTGAACAAATCCTTTCAATATCTCTTGTTACTCTGCATTCAAAATCAGTCATGCCTTTCGACATTCCATTAACAAGTGAGATTAATGAATCCATTTGCTTTATGTGTTCCCTTTCTTTTGCTTGGAGCAATAAAAAACTATTCTGCTTCTCTAGGGAGCCAACACTTACCATCCTTCTATCTTCATCAGATTTTCTCAAGTCTTTTAATGCTTGTTCCAGCTTCTGATTCGACTTGCATAACTCCATCTCATATAGCTGAATTTGCTCCAATGCTTTAGCCAAATTACCCTTTATGATATCCGATTCTTTGCTGCTCTCGGAAATTAGTATCTGCTGACGACTTGCCAGATCCTTTAATCTATTAAGCTCTTGAGAAGCGAGCTTAAATTGTTCTTTTACTTCCACCAATTCCATTGATGCTTCCAGCATTAACTTCTCCTTTTCTTCCACAGTTTTAGCCAGTGAGAGTGTCTCTTGCATTAATCTTTCTTTCTCGGCATTTTCTAGACGCAAAGCTTTTTGGTTTTCCAATGCTTCCATTTCAAGGGAGACTCGAATCTCATTTTCCTCAATACACTTCATGTTCAAGATACCAAGTTTCTCCTCCACATCCTTGATGGCCTCCATATGTATAACTCCACAGAGCCCTTGCATAATTATGGACTCTATTTCAACATCTTCAATGACACACTTGCTAATAGTTTGAGGAATTTTACAAGCTTCTGCAAATATAATTTCAACATTTGAGTCTTGTGTTTTCAAACTTATCTGGTCCCTCATCTCCCTGAGAAAACATTTATATACCTCTTCACGGATTGAAGATTTTACATCTGCATCTTCTAAATCACATTTCAGCTGTCCAATCAATTTCGACAAACTCTCCTCATCTTGAGAGTGCTTGGAAATTTTCTCTTCAGCATCGGAAACTTTTAATGAGAGAGATTTAACTTCCTTTTTCTTTTCTGTAAGCAAACTTCTGAGTTGGCAGTTCTCCGAAATGACAGTGTCTAATCTTTTTTTTAAACTGACAAGCCTTTCAACATTTGTTAATGTAGGTGATTTTTCATTTTCAATAACAAATTCATCCAATTTCAAAATTACCTCCGGAATCTTTTTCCTCAGTGCATCAAACTCCTTATCCTTCCTTGATGGTGTAGAAGACCCCATTTCTCTCAAGTATTCCCGCTTGAGAATGAAATATTCTTCAATCATCTTTTGCTCTTTGGACTCGTGGTTTCTCTTCATTTTAGTCATCTCAGTCTTAAAATAATTTACCAAATCTTCCTTGGACAGGTGCTTCAGTTGAGCTGGGTCCAAATTCTCTGGCATTGCGATTATGGACTCCTCATGTTTGCCATTTCCCTCCCAGAGTGGGGTTGATTGTGAACGATGAATGCCTGAAATCTTGAAGTGGAAATGATCAGGCCTTTTATTATTGTTTCGTTCGTCACCAATTTCAAGTGACATTAGCTGCCCACTTTCAGGAACAAATAGTGATTTTGACATCGCATCCAAATCTTGACGCAAATTTGAAATCTCTTTGATTCTTTCAGTCCATTTAAAACTTTCTTCAGCATAGAAATGTGAATTTTGATCCCATAACTTTTCTTCAAATTCTTCCTGGAAACTCTGAATACAATTCTTGATCACCATATCTTCAATTTCTCCTTGAAACTCCCGTTCTTGCTCACACTCACAGAGCAATGGCTTATATGCATAAACTGTATCATCCATATGTTTATACCCATTTTCTAGTGTATTTCTTAAGGAATCAAACATTTTATCCACATCCATCCATTTCTCAGATACCTTCTCATCTAGAATGCCACCCGCTCCAACCAGATCAGAACCTGATTTATTACTGCTCACAGAATTACAACTTCTAATCTTGTCCATTTCTTTCTTAAGCATTGTAAACTGCTCTCGCACCACATTTTTAAGGTTATTCAATGATTCTTCCTTTCTATCAGACTTACTATAATACGTCGTGTTCACTAATTCTTTTGAATCCAGGCATGCTACAGGATACCCTACGGAGCCATTTTCATTGATACCCTTACAGTAGAAGTTCAACCTCTCCCTCAATCCAGCCACCTCCAATTCTTTGCTATAAATTTTCTCAGCTGCCAATTGCTCAACTGCATTAACTATTCCCTTTATAACAGAATCACTTACCATCCTTGAGATGGTCAACCGGTCATTAATATCTTGCATATAAGAATCCAAATCCTCAAGGAGGGAAACATCCAGATTCTCACTTTCTTTGAC
This sequence comes from Francoa sonchifolia, assembly GCA_036897585.1. Lineage (NCBI taxonomy): Eukaryota > Viridiplantae > Streptophyta > Magnoliopsida > Geraniales > Francoaceae > Francoa > Francoa sonchifolia. The sequence goes on along the minus strand of JAYMTB010001742.1, from coordinate 2,683 downwards.
TTTATCACTAAGCTGCACTGACCCATTGTCGCCAGAAGCAAGACATACATCTAAGTCGGTCAAACTATCCAAAATCCCCTGATTCTCCATAGTATTCACAGTACTCAGAAAACACTGCAAGCGTATAAATCTGCAACAATTTACAGCATACAAAAAAAAAAAAAGATGCCCATAAATTGATACATCCGATAATTAGTAAGTTAAAAATAATTATACTATTCCACACTGTATAACTTGTCAAAAAGATATCTAATAAAACCAAGACCGAACTCAACAGTACAGACTAATACAGCCAACAGCTACATTCAATTGCCAACAGAAATAAAATATCCACTTCAATTCTCAACCAATCCTTTCCATAGACGTTCTCAACAACTAAATCCAACTACAAGCCATACCACAATTCATCCAAACAGTAACCAAACGAACCAAAAAAAAAATTGAAGTTACTACCACTATACTTCAGCTTCAATTAACACTAGAATTAGCAAAAACAAAAAAATCATAAAAACAAAATGAAAAACTCACAGAATTACATCATCAGTTCAGAAATTCCACCAAACGAAGCTACCAAGCTTTCGCCTCTCACCGGTAAACGAACTCTTCTCCGTCGCTCGATAGGGTTTTTTCTCATCAAAAGAGACCAAATCTGGTGAGCGGGAGAGAACAGCTAGAGAAGTGAAATGAATTTCTTCACACGCTTTGAGGAAAATTGAAAATCATTTTTTATTTAATAATATATTTTTTATGGCAAAAAAAAATTAAATTATGACGTAAGCATATAATATAAATTTTGTTTGTATAAGCATACAAGTAGGTGAACTTTTTTGTATTTACAATTTGACCCTTATAAATTTATGTAATTCCATTTAGATCAACAAATCTTAAATTAAAATTTGACTTATTTGACCAAATATTTGTTAGATATACTACCTAATAACTTAAACTTTTGGATGAATCGGTAAGTTTAACATTGTATCAGAGCATGAAGTCATGAGTTCAAACTTCCGCTCTTGCAGTTTAATCCTCAATTGTCACGCATTGTTTGGTATCACATTTCAAGCCAACTAAAAATTGTACGCTTTTGCATGAGAAAAGTGTTAGATATATGTATTAGACTCATTATCCTTTTGGGTCAATCGATAAATTCAACAATATTTAATTAAAAATTCATTAGACCAACCAAATTTAGGTTAATTGAAATGGGTAGGTTTGTTTTTAATTAATTTAGGAAAATTAAAGTGTTTTAGGTACATTACCCTTTTGGTTCAATGAGTAATTTCAACCCGACTAAAAATTTCACGTTTTTGCGTGAGGGGAGTGTTAGATATACGTATTGGACTCATTACTGTTTTGGGTCAATCAGTAAGTTCAACAATATTTAAATATCATGGCCTAATTAAAAATTCATTAGGCCAACAAAATTTATGTTACTTGAAATGGGTAGGCCTTGTTTTGAATCAATTTAGGAAAATTAAAGTGTTTTAGGTACATGTCTAATATGATAATCAATGGGTCCATTTTCAAACTTTAGGCATTATGAAAAAGGGTATTGGCATGTTATAATGGAATTTTTGTGGGACAATTTGTTACTTTAGTATGAATTAATGTACAAAATTAGTGTAGTGGGTCAAGTATAGCATCAAATTAATTTACACTTTATTGAAAATAATTAATTTGGACTCAACTTTAGTGACAGTTGATGAAAAATCTGTCGGTATAGGTTGTAACAGCGAAAAAATGGTTGATAGAAATGACTATAATTTACAAAGAAATGATTGAAATTGAGATTCTGCTTCTTGTCGAATTTGGTCTCTTCGGATTTTTCCTGTACTAGTCAGTGGGAATGGTGACTTCCATAGCGTAAAAATCTTCGGTATTTTGAACCTGCAAAGGATGATGATGCATAAAGAATACACATATGATACATGCATATGTATATTAAAGTTTAGCGAGTAATAGTACCCGGTTAAATTCTGCTGTTTACAGTAATGTTTGAGGATTTCGCTAGATAGGAGTAGTGCGGTGTTTTCAGTTGTTTGGTCAGACCATTGCCAGTTGTCGTGTATTTGAATACAAGCGACAACCATCTCAGTCAGGCGAGCGTCTGGGATTCCTACAACAATGACATGTTTGATACCTTGATGTTGTGAGAGGATTGCTTCTACTTCTTCAGGGTATATATTCTCCCCTCCGCTTTTGATTCTGCCATTTCTTCGTCCAATTAGCCATATGTTACCGCATTCATCTGTGGATCCTATGTCACCAGTGTCGAGCCAGGCTTCAGTGTCAGAATGTTGTGGTTTCTGTGGAATTTGAGCCCAATAGTGAAGCATTACGTGTGGTCCTCTGGTTAAAATTCTTCCGACATGAGAAGAGTTATCAGTGTCTATTCTAAGTTCTACGTGAGGGGCTGGCTTGCCAACACAGACACCTTGTTGAATTGAAGTGGCGTTTGAATTGCAGAACGCCTGAATGAGCTGACCAGAGGGTTCGTTTGTCGGGTCACTGAGGGTCATGAATGTCATTGAAGAACATGTCTCCGTCATTCCTGTTAGCCAGAAAACTTATTCTTAGACGTCAATTATAAACCGAAAGAAATGGTGTTAAGGGACTCACCATAAGCTGAGAGAAGCTTAGCATTGGGGAAGTACTTATTGGCTTTTTTTTAAAGACTGTATTA
>JAYMTB010001741.1:0-10359 GCA_036897585.1 Francoa sonchifolia | reverse complement strand
CAACTAAGTTATCAACCACTTAAACCCTTACCCTACTCCATACCCTAAGTGAACAAACAACCCCTTCCCAATAACAAAATTTCAATCCCTTGCTAGGACCCCTACCTCTAGAATCCATAAAATCAATCCATAAAATCCCAAAGATATTTGTGCCCCTATATGGTCACACCATTTTCAGTGGTAAATTTTTACTACTTGAACACTGAATTTGGTACTGATCCGGTGTGTGAAATACCAAAAAAGTATCATGGTTGTTGCATTCAGCTATGTTTCATGAAAGTAAAGTTCAAAATCTGCTCTAACAAAATTACTTGCGGAGGTAGCAAATTGTTTTCTATCTTATGTCTTCATTTTGCACTAGAATCAATACAAAAAGTGAGGTGTCGTATTCTCATTAGTCTCGATGCATAAATCACGTGATACACCCGATGAAAAAAAAAAAAATTGTATGGAGGAGAATTTCAAATTGCATACTGGTACTTATGAAAATTTATTTATATACTGATACATTAGTTTGTAATATGCGAAAATTTAGAATGCTAGAGCATTGAGGTGAGTCCAAAAGAGAGCAAAGAGACAACATAATGCATGCAAAGAAAAACAAAGAGACGACAGAAATGCACACTTGTTTTAAAGAAAACCCACTTTCATTATTATTTGTACATTTGTCTCTCAAAGATCTCACTCTCTCCGCTTCGTACGCTCTCTTTTACACGTGTCCATCTTCTCATTGTCTCGGGGCTCATTAATTGGTTCGTGTCCTTTTCTGACTAATGATAGTGGTGGAAAGATTTTAATTAATTAATAAAAAGTTAAAATAATTTGGATTTGTTTGGTTCCAAAATTATATAATTCCTTCCTTTCTCATTGCTTCTCTGTACTATCATGTGGTTTCTCCAATTCAATCTATATAAATTAGGATAAGCTAAACTTTAATTTTAATCTATTTATAAATTTGAAGAAATTTTTATAATTTTAATTTTGTGATATTAATTAAAATGGTGTTTTTAATAAATTAAGGGCGAATAGAACTTAGTACCTCTATTTCATGCGTTTAATCTAAATGGTTATTTTTCACAATAATTAGTTAATTTTTTTTAAAAAAAATAAAGAAAAAGTAATGGTTTATATGAGTGGACGAATCACTATCACTTTGCAATGTAATTTATGAGTGTTTAGAAGAGAAGAGAGGGGGGCACCATCCAAAATCTGTGACTAGGCGACAAAATTAGTGACAATAAAATGTCTCTTATTATTATTGTAATTAGAATGAAAATAAACTAAGTGGAATTCGTTAAATGTCATTAAGGATGGATTAAACGGCAAACACGTTGGCAAATTCTAGATTCATCTCTCTAGCTTAGTGAAAACATGCATCATCTTTCCATGCCCACCATTTTCTATATTTAAACTTATTTCTTAGTCAGCTTATTAATTACTCAATGTGTATTAGAAAATTCAATCCATATTATTCCAAACCATATTTATTATGATTATTTTTGTGCTACAAAATAAGATATTCCTTCCTCTATACACGAGAAGCTAAAATCTCTTTTTCTCGATGAAATATTAGAATTATACTTATTGTAGTTTGCCATTCAAAAATTCAGTTTCCAACATTTTTAAAAATTATTGAAATCTCTTAAAATAATGAACATGAACACACCTACAGTATAACCCGGAAAAAATATTTCAAAAAATTAGGGTTAGGCCAACAAGAAAACATTTGACCATGGAGGGTGGCGTGAGCCTGAGGTTATCCTAACGTACATATATTGATACCCTTAGTCCACCATTTAAAAATAACATAAGCAAAAAACAAATTAAAAAAATAAAAATTTAATTAATGGAAATTTTCTTTTTATTATTTATTAAAACCCTAATAAGTGTTGATGTTGACCATACACAACATTCCACCCCATGGGTTTATTATATCATTATCCTTTATGAATATATATTTCCTTATTCCGAAGCTCTCTCTTTTTTCTTATATCAATGAATCTAAAATCACTTTTTCTAAAAGTGATTATTTCTCTTCCCAAACATACCACTACTCTTCTTCTACTACCACTACTACCATTATTATGGGTTTTCAAGATGTTACAATAAGATGTTATGATGAACATATTGATCGAGTTCGAGTTGAGTTTCTTGAACGTAAATGTGAAGTAGGCCCTAGCGAAGGCATTTTTCTCTTCACTGATACTTTGGGTGACCCCATTTGTAGAATTCGAAATAGTCCCATCTATAAAATGCTGGTATGTCACGTCCTACTGTTATTCTCTCTTTCTATTATTTTTTAAGGGTTAATTGCACTTTGCATTTTGTGGATTCTTTGGAATTACAAAAACTCTGTAAAACCTTTCCAAAGTACCTTTAATTGCATTTCAGGTTATTAATCAATTCAAATGTAATCAAGGCATTTTGGAAAAAAATTGAGTTTGAGAAGAAAATCGCAAGAGTGGTATTTGTAATTAACCTATTTCTTTAAAATATCAATGTCTTATCAGTTAAAAAATTTGTTTTTTTAGGTAGCAGAAAGGACGAACGAACTTGTGGGAGTTATTCAAGGCTCAATAAAGATAGTAACAATTCATAAACCACCAAAAAACGTAGCAAAAGTTGGATACATATTAGGGTTAAGGGTTGCACCAATGCATAGAAGAGAAGGAATTGGTTCAATCCTAGTTAGAACTTTACAAGAATGGTTCATAGACAATGATGCTGATTACGCGTATATGGCGACAGAAAAAAATAACCAAGCGTCGGTGAAACTATTTATAGAAAAATTAGGGTACGTAAAGTTTAGAACTCCTGCTATTCTTGTAAATCCAGTTAAGCACAGATTATTACGAACATCAACTGCTATTGAAATAGTAAAAATCAAGACCGAAGAAGCTGAATTTTTGTACAGAAACTTCATGTATTCAACTGAATTATTTTCTCATGATATTGATAATATTTTGAGAAATAAGTTGAATTTAGGTACATGGGTTGCGTACCCTAATGGTGAATCATGGTGCACTTATGGGTCTAATTTTCCAAAAAATTGGGCTATGATCAGTGTTTGGAATAGTGGTGAAAGTTTCAAATTAAGATTAGGGAAGGTACCATTAATTTGGTGGGCATATTCAAAAGGTTCAAGATTAATAGATAGGGTATTTCCATGCTTAAAATTACCAACAATTCCTGAATTTTTTAACCCTTTTGGATTTTATTTCATATATGGGATGTATCAAGAGGGTCCATATTCATCAAAAATGGTGAATAATTTATGTAAATTTGTTCACAATATGGCAAAAAAGTGTGAAGATTGTAAGGTAATTGTGACTGAAGTTGAAGGAAAAGACAATTTGAAAGTTGACAATATCCCACATTGGAAAATGATATCATGTGAAGAAGATTTGTGGTGTATAAAAGCATTGAAGAATGAAGAAAGAAATAGCGTCGAGGAATTGATAATTACAACACAAAGGAAAGCAATTTTTGTAGACCCAAGAGAAGTGTGACAAATGAAATGTTATTTACCAGGTCAAACAACTAATCCTTGGATAATGGTGGTGGGTTCAGACTAACGTGCCAAACTATTAGTGGTGTAGTCGAGGGATTGAATTGTTGGAGCAATGTTGATATAAGAAAATTTGCTTGTTTTGTCCAAATAATTTATGTATCTCTCTCCTGATGGGGGCTTCTCACTTGTTACTTTCATGTCTTGTGGAATACAAAATCTTTAAGGATTTCCTTAATTAGGTCCCAACTTTTTGTATTTTGTTTCATGAACTGGATTTGTGCATCCTTTTGATTCAGACTTAGCATACGTAAAGTGATCCATCTTTGTGGTAAAATTCTGATTGGACACATCCATTTTTCTTTATTTGGGATAAATTTCAATTAAATCAAATTTATAAGATAGAATGAGAGAAGTAAAAAAATGTTCATTTGTATATTTATAAACTTGGGTCGACTTTAAAAATTTGAAAAACAAAATGCCCATAAGGAAGCTTTCTTTTATTTTTCATGCCCCATATATTTTTCTCTTGTTTGGTATTTCTTTTTCGATCAAATTTTATCTTATTTTTTTTTAATTTTCAATTCATGTTATATTCTGTTGTTTATAATTAATTATTTAGTGTGTATAGATTGAAAGTTTGAAGTTTATATATTTTTGTATTTCGAATTTACCAATTTGATGTAAAATTCCTAAATTATAGTTTACTTAGTTTTACATATGGACAAATATAAATTCTTTTTATAAAGAAAAATTACAGTTTTGCACTTTGTGCATAATTCAATTACATTATTTAGTTTCTTGCATTATTACTCTATGTTGCAGTATTGATATTTTTGAAATTTATTTTAGTTGCTTAAACTATGAATTTTTACTATGTAATTCATTTATCATAGTAATATATCGGGGTGCCCTATTCTAAAAATATTCATGGTTCCGCCATTGAATATCAGGGTCTGACTTTAATACAATTTGTAATAGTCGAAATTATAACTATTCGTCTTTGCAGATCATTATACGTTATGATTGAGAAAAATAATTGTAAGCATCAAGAATTTCTTCATTTCTTTGTCCTTGATCATGTCCCACAACAAGCTGGAATCACTAAAAATTTCCATTTCCGTACAACAAAATAACTAAAAATCAAATGACTAAAACAGAAATTTGGGAAAAAAAGAAAAGTAGGCAGATTGATAATAATCATTCATATAATCAAAAACACGTTTGTACATTGAAATTGGCTTCTTTTCCTTTGTTGTTATGGAAAAGAATTGTTGAGTAAGTAAATCTTTGTAACCTTTCTATGACCGAAAGAAGTAAACCCTAACCCTAGTTCATGCTTATTAGGGTTTCAAGTTAGTAGTCTTAATCAAAACCCTAGTTTGGATAAAGCATGGATAAGTTAGGTTTGTAAGTCTATTCATCCAAAGGAGAAAAAATTTGGAACAGTTGGTAATGACAATGACTGTGACAATGGCAGCAGTTTTTTACATTTTTGCTGCATTTTCATATGCTGTTGAAAGGGATGTTTTTAAGTAAGGCATTTGCTAACATTATCGATATTGGATTGGATTTGGAAGTGTATATGAACATGCTTTTAAATTTTGATTGAAACATTTAGCTTATAATATATAATAATTATATTTTGATTAATTGAAAAGGGTATCTAACTTAAATCGTCGTCATTTACCTAACTTAACTCCCTTTTTATTTTAAAAATAGACCCAATAACCTAAAAACTCATATGTTATTTCAAATGATCAAATACGAACAATAATTACATAATTTTTTTTTCTATCATATAATAAAATTGACAACACATAAATTAGCTTAATTTTAATTATTTGTAGTGATATTAGTATAGGTGTAACGTAAACCTCGCCAACAATCCTCGAAGTGATTGAGAAATTAAAAGTTACCTAACTCAATGTTAACCCTCATTCGAACCATAAAAGTTGGTGATTATATACGAACCAAATATTCGTGCAATAATTACGCTAAAACACCAAATTATTGAATTGACAATGTTAATTTGATGTCACAGTTTTATTTTAATTTCGCTTAAAAAAAAAAGAGAGAAATTAAATTACATTGGATTTCAGATAGTTTCTTTAAGCCCATTGAAGGTGGACCCAGAGCTTAATTGTTGGGCCTTATTATGGGCTGATCTCATGTTATGGATAAACTACTTGTAAAGCCCATGAAACATCCGCTGAGCCCATTGAAAGTAGACCCACGTCTTAATTAATTTTCTAAATACAAGCCGTAAGTTTTGGTCTTATGAGCCATAGGTATAATTATTATTTGGGGACAATAATAACAAATTAGAATTAATCTTAGATTTTTGTAATCTTTCCTTGGACAGCCAAACATAACCATCTCATTTTTCAACTAAAATAAACCCCAACTTGCAACTTGATTACAGTCATCAACCCTAACAAGATACCAAAATGTGAATAAAACCCAAAAACGGAAAAAGAAAAATTATCGTGAAATGTTAACAAATTTGGAACCAGGATGGACTTTTTACTTCTTATATGTACCTAAGTTAGTGAGCTTAGGCTTAAGAATACGTAACACACGATGGCCTAATTAAACTAGTGTAGAAATTGAGAAAATTAAACCTGTATATAATAAGTATACAATCAAACTTAAGTGGTGATGCCTATCATCACTAAATGAGATATCTAAGTGTGGGTTTTCATCAGTACCATTTATTGTTACCAAAATATATTTGGAAAATCTATATCTAAGTGAAAATGTATTTCTCTTTCTATAACTTGAAATATAGCAGCTGGCATTAGTTGTTTATTACTCAGAAAAATTGGTAACTAAGTTTGAGTTTTAGCAACAAACTGTCTGGTGTTTTTTAGCCTTGAATGAGAGTAAGTTAAAACATTAGGCTATTTTATTTTTCAACTATACCAAACAAATAATACATAAAGTTTCTCCAAAAATAAATGTGAAACACATATCATATCATCTTAAAATTAGCATATCTACTGCCTCCAGAATCCAGAATCCAGAATCCAGAATCCAGAATCCAGAATCCAGATATTAATATTGTTGGGTATTTTGTTTTAAGCATGTTCAACAGTATTTCGCCCAAAATATACCAGACTTTTCTTCAGCATTTTTAAATTTTACTACTTTTTTCTAACACTATATATAGGATGAAAAATCACTACAACCAAGACCAACCACCAAAACTATCCTATTACAATGTCCAACAAATTGAATTTCGCCGATCTAATCCATATCAACCACATCTCCGGCCGCCGCCTCCTAATCTTACTAATTTTAGTAATTTTTTGCATCACCACCGCCTTCCTATCTCTCTACGTCCAGTGGCTTCGCCGCTGCCGGAATCTCCCAGTCACGACCACCGTTACACCCACTAGCTCCGGCCCACATGGACTTTCTCACGCGCCGTCACTTGGCCTTGATGCCAAAGCCATTAATGGGTTACCTATAATTTTGCACGGAAGTCTGGTTACCGGCACCGGCGCCGGAGAAGAACCGGAATGTTGTATATGTTTGAGTTTGTTTAAGAATGATGAGAGAGTTAAGGTTTTGCCGGATTGTAAACATTTTTTTCATTCTGATTGTGTTGATAGTTGGCTTAGTAATAATTCGAGTTGTCCTTTGTGTCGCGCTTCTTTGTTGGTTCGATCTTTGGATGATTATGATATTCCTTCAATCGGATAGAAAATAGAACTAAACTAGTATTCTCATGGTGGTGGAAGAACTCACGCGAGTTCAGTATTGTCATAGTGGTTGAAGAACTGACACGAGTTTTTTGGTTTTTCTTTTCTCCAATTGAGCTTAATGAATTTGAATTTTTATTCATTAAATGAATAAATCGAACTCAAGAGTGCCTGGATTTTATGTTATTTTAATTAGAAGTACGGTTTTATTTTTTTTGAAAAATTATAGTTAAATTTTGAAAGTGTCTGGTCAGTGAGGTGTTAGACTAGATTGTTTTGAAACACCAGTTAACACACCGTATACAAATATGTATGCAGTACTGAAAATAAATGACACAACAAAATATTCACGCAGTTCGGTGCTCACACCTAGATCTGCGGGGCCTCGCCTAGATTCAACAATGTTTCACTATGAACATAAAAATTACAAGCACTAATCGAGATTATACAGATTTGAACTCATCCTCCTAAATACTGTTACCGGCGATTGTAAACTTACAGTGAAACCTAAAAACAAGTATTTTTTTGTTCATTCTACATCCCTAAAGAAAGTATGAAAGCTTGTTACTCAAACAAGCAAGCAATACGAATAAGAGTTCTTAAGAACAAAATGCCGTTCCTACATAAAGTTGTTGACTTGACGAATCTTCATGAACGGACATGTACTTGGACTAAAATTCTCTTTGAAGAGCATGACTTCTTGATGAATTGATTTCAGTTAAACATTAATGAACCGAATAATCCCTTTAAATAGATCATGGAATAATTCAATAATATCTCGGTACAATATTTGAATCTTTCCATAAATATCCGGGAAATATTATTTTCAAATAATTTGATCAAATAAAATATCTTCAATATTTGAATTTTTCCATAAATATCGGGAAAAATTATTTTCAAATAATTTGATCAAATAAAATATCTTCATTCAAAAATCCAATATTCATAAATATTTGGGAAAGATAATTTGATTTTCAAATAAAATATTTTCATTCAAAAATCAAATTTTCCCTTAATTCTAGTTTCCATACTTTGATAAATGGTGAGAATATTTGTCTAATATTATCACAAAATATTCTTCTTATAAAATCTTCAAATCAGAATAAAGAGCAGAAGTCAAAACGTCAAAAATATCGCCAATCAGTATTGCTTCAAAACCTGTTTTAACAATCTCCCCATTTAGCATTTTTTGACAAAACACCACATCAACAAAAAGCAAGTCATGGAAACTAGACAACATCATTAAACTCCCCCTTATATAACACTATTCAAATAGTCAGAATAGTAAGCAACATAACCCAAATACAAATAGAAAACCAACAAATAATCATACCAACTTTTCTCCCCCTTTTTGGCATAAAATGGCAAAGAACTCCCCCTAAGTCGTGAGCACCTTCATATCGGCAATGTACTAAAGCCATATAGTGTAACCAAGTATTCATCCCCCTCAAGAGTTGCAATCCATAATCAAACTCCCACTTAGTCTTGCAATTTCACATAGCAAAAAGAGTAAAGTTCTTCAACGAATACCAACAAATAAAGCAGCTCATTAACACAACACAAAAAGCAGCAACCAAATCATATGTTTTCCCTCTTTTTGACTGAAAAGGACAAAGAATTCCCCCTAATTTCGTGAGCCCTTAAAAGCAATTTTATTTCCTTCACTGATTGCTCAGCACCACGTTCAGCACCTGGTGTCACACCTGAATGCCCATGTACTTCTAGCAGAACCCTTATCTTCCATTCTCGAACTTTCCCCAGAAACTCTCGAACGAGTACCGCCGTTCTTCCTTTTTGATGATGGGTAACTAAACGAATTGTGTCCACTTTGTGTTCGAGCTATTTCGTCTCCCAAAGCACTAATTCACCAAAAACACAGAGTGTGAAGAGAGAAAACAAATGATTAAGTTAATCTCAAACTCTGCAACTCCTTAAGCCATTTTTTCCTTTGAAAACCCAAACGTTTTCCCAATATTTAAAAATTCAAAATTCAAAAACTGAAATAAAAAAAACTTCCTTCTCTTTTTTTTTTTTTTTTTTTTTAAATATATACATTTTCCTGAATGTCAGGAATACTTTTAGTTTTTGCAGACCCCAAAAGCTCCTCTAAGGAACTCAAATTATTTACCATCCAAGCTTTTGGTAGGAATATCGGCGTGTTTGGTTCCGGAGTATTGTACCACTTTGTGTGTTACCCGGATCTGTTTTCTCAGCTGATAGTTACCACACATTTCGCCACTGTTCTTACTACCGAGTTTTGGCAGACCTCTGTAGTTAATGTGTCACATTCAGTGATGCCACAGATCAAGATCATTATTTCTTACCCAGATCTTTTTGGAAGTGTTTCTTGGAGAAGCAGAAGTGTTCTTATTTCTCATGTCAAACAGAAATCTGTAGCACTTAGGTTTGATGTGTTCTGAAACACCACAGTAATAACAGATCTTCTTTTGTACATTTGCTTTCTTGTGAGAACCACTTGGTTGCATCAGCCTTTTTTTTACAAACACAGTCTTTGAAGACTGTATCCTTTCAACATAACCAAGTCCATGCAGATCTCCATTTATTTTCCCATGCTCAAAATTTTACTCAATTTTCCACTCCCCGTACCTAGCCGGTGTAAAGTACTTTTTGTTTCAGTCAATTCTGCTTCAGTGTTTCTCATTTTTTCTATTAAAATACTTGACAGATCTCTATACTCATTCATGTGCTCTTCTAGAGTTTTCTTCTCCATATAGAGTTGACCAATTTGCATCATCAAATTCTTGTTTGTTTCACAAACTATCTTCCAGTTTTCGAGCATGACCTTATACGTACTCGGTAGATCTTTCTCAGTGAATTCATCTTCATTGTCACTATATTCTTCTTTAGTAGTGTTCAGTTCTATTGGTGTTGCAACAACATCTACAGAAACACTCGTGTTGGTATTTGCACTAAGTGCAACATGATTATTAACACAATCATCTTCTTCCTCTTCACTTCTTTCTGATTCAATATCGCTCCAGCTGACGCTAAAAGAACTCTTCTTTTTCTTTAGTGTGTTAGCACATTCTGCTTGCACATGTCCAAATCCTTCGCATTCATGACATTGAATTCCCTTTTTCTTGATTCTCTGTTCTCCTTCCGGTGAATTTGTCTTGTCTCTAC
>JAYMTB010001740.1:0-10360 GCA_036897585.1 Francoa sonchifolia | reverse complement strand
AGACGGTACCACATAAGTCTATTTCATATCCAAATAAAATCTAGTCTTTAACAATCCTAAAATTCCCTATAGCCTCAACCTCAACCGATTTTCCATAGCCCACGTAGATGAATCTTTCAGCATCATTTAGCTTTCGGTAACTCATGCAACCCTACATAGACACACTTATGTGAGTAGTAGAACCATAATCTATCCACCAAGTGTGTCTTCGTATTGAAGCTAAATTAATCTCAGAACAAACCAAAGTGAGAAGCATACCTTTCTCTGCATGCCAAGCGTGATATTTGGTACAGTCCCTCTTCATGTGTTCAAGAGTTTGACAAAAGTAACAGCCAAATTCCTCATCTGATTTCTTTTGTTGTTTCTTTTGGGCTGGACCACCCGTAGCTTCCTTATCATTTTTTCTTTCTTTTTTTCTTGTTCTTAGAGGTATCAGCCAAGTTAGCATTCTCAGCATTTTCTTGATTCAGCCTTTCTTCTTCTTGCACACAATGTGAAATGAGCACGTTAAGAGTCCATTTGTTATTTTGGCAGTTGTAACTGAACTTAAATTGATTGAATTGTGCTGGAAGAGAGATCAAAACTCAATGCACGAGCAAGTCATCAGACAACTCTAACCCTAGTGCATTTAGTTTCGAAGCAAGATGAGACATCTCCATGATGTACTCCCTTATGTTTCTTTTGCCCTTATACTTCATTGATATCAAGTTCAATAGAATCATAATTATGTTTCCTTTGCCTTATCGTTTTAGCAAAACGCTTTTCAATTTCCTCAAGGAAACCCTTGGCAGTAGTTACATTTTCGTACACAGAGCCCCTGAATGTTTCTGGAATACCACGCTTCATGATCCTGAGACTCATGCAATTTGAAAGTTCCCACTTCTCAAAGTCTCATTTTTTCCTTAGTGGAGCTTTATTAGTAAGAGTAGTAGGTTGTTCAATCCTTAGTGCAAGGTCTAGATCCATGCAGCCAAGAACGATCATAACATTCTCTTTTCAATCCTTAAAATTAGTTCTATTTAATATGCGAATTGAATTGATGTTGACAAAGATGGTAGAAGCAAAAGAGTTAACTGAAATAAAATAAAACAACACTTTCACATAAGTTTCATATCAGACTTATACAATTCAAATAATGGTAAGGTCCATCACAAGATACCTAGCACAACATTAACATTTAGTCTTTGAACAGAAATACCAACTTGTAAGTAGTACTCTTGGTATGGTAATCAAATATTGACAGTAAAATCCTATCAAACAACAAACCTTTCTTTGGACAGACTTGTTGTCCACATGGAACACCTAATAATTGTCACATATTTATCACAACATATGTGCATGTAATCTGGCCAAATATTAATCTTCCTTTGGGCCGGTCAATATCTGTATTAATTACATACATATAACAATCTTGATGTTCTAAAATAAATTGACTTTAAAAAAACAAGAGAGTCTAATTTAGTGGAATGTTGTTTCATTCAATTCATCCTAGAACATTAAACATCCTTAGAAAGTTAACAATTGTACCAAAATTTGAATTTAAAACATCCCAAAATTCAAAGTTTTGTAGTCACTACGGCGCTCAAAACGAGTGTTGTGGTCCATATTGGTCGTGGCCTAGCACTACAGGGCTTATTCTGAGCGCAACAGTGCTATCCCACTACCTTCCTTTTTGCGATTTTAGGGTTAAAAAAACAATCGCATTCAAACACTAAGATACGATTTTTTAACCCCAAATCTTGATCTTTAATCTTCTTAATCCTCAAATAATCAACATAAAACAATAATAACGTTTAGAATCATGAATCAAAACCAAAATTCTTAAAATCAAACAAACTAAATTCGGAAATTTTTGGAAGAATCACAACACACAAAACCAAAACCATAACCGTTTTCACTTCATAGATATAATCCGGAAACAATCTTAAATTTTGAGAAAACTCAATGAATTGAGACCTTAATATTGAAAGAAATCTTGATTCTCAATGATTTAACATGGAGAAGCTATGATATCACTTGTTAAATTAATCTTTCATTAATCCTTATTGATGAAAACCTTCATCACACCAAGATCATCATGTCAAATCATCAAGAGAGAAAATAGAATGCGAAAGCATATCTTGATCCATAAGAAATGAAATGACCGTGGGTTCTTAGATCTTCCAAAACGATAGGTTTATTTTAGAGAAATAATCTTAATATTCTTTATAATAATGAGATGTAAGAGAGAAGAGGAATAGTAATCCGATGAATTAGTGACTACAACCCTATTTAACAATCATAGTAATTATAACTTCTCATATTCCTATTTTGGCCCATCATAAAATAAGAAATTAGGAAACTAGGTTTCTACACATAATAAAGCTCATACTCTATCAGATGCCTAAAGTTCAATAACCTTAACTTAATGAGATCACCTTAGGTGGGCTTAACTTTAAGATAGCCTAAATACACATTAAATTATACATGTAAGCCCACATAATCAATTATTTTCCAACAAAGGTAGCAAAATCCTTAATCCATTCTTCAATAAATTAAGAACAAAATTCACATATTCAATATTATTAAAAAAAAATTTAGCTTCTTATTAAAATTCAAAAAATTCTTCCAACATTCTTTGGAATGACTACTTTCTAAAACAAAGATTGGTTACTATCCAAAGATAATTCAAACCTTATGATGGATAAGGAGAGTGAAGCTATATTTTCAATCAAACAAGTAGTTTACATTTTTCAGTTATAGTTTTTACCTAATCAATTTCTTATCATTTGAAGATCTTGTCTAAATCAGAACTCTTTCTTAAAGGGAATTTATTTTTTCCCTTTTTTCCCTTTTTTCCATATCTATAAATGGGGGGATGCCACACAATAGAATTGTACACTTTAGCTTTCTTCTTCTTTAGCTTATATTTATTTGGAATGTATTTGAGTAATAAAAATGAGATTTTATTGCTTTTGTATGATTATAGTTTCTATATTAATTCATTCTTGTGCTACCAACTATTTGTTATTCTGGATTCTGGAATTAGTAGAAAATACATTTGAAAAATACTCAAAATTTCGGTTGATATCAAGTAGTATTGAACAAAACCAAAATAATTTGAATTGATCTAATTTTTTCATAGATCACACTTCGATTTCGATTTTTGATATGGAAACTTAAGCAACTCAATTGAATTTTAGAAAGTGTCACAAGTTGATTTTAAATCGAATTGCACCCTAGTGTGGTGACCACACATTAAACCAATAAGTAAGGTTCAATAACATCTTTTGGTAACAACACTTTATATTCAATCAAATTCCAAATTTTCAAATTTGATTAATAGTTTACATAAAATTTTATTTTCAATGGAATTGAGATTCAATATTTATAACGAAAAATATTTAGGCATGAATTACTATATTCCGGATGTTTGCTAAAAATTGAGGTAGAAAAGGTTATTTGTAAACAAATAAATAAAGATAATAGGGGTAAATACATCTTTCACCACAAATACAAAGTCCTAATTTGGTAATTTCACAGCATCTCCTTCCACCACCATCACCGCCGTTAAACCTTTTCCACCTACACACTCTTATAGCTCTCTCTCACTGCAACTCCACTTTCTCTCTCTAAACCGTCTCTACCCAAAATGGGGTCTCGAATCCCCTCTCACCAGCTCAGTAATGGCCTTTACGTCTCCGGACCGCCGGAGCACCAGAAAGAACGCCAACCCACAATTGGGTCACGCGCCGTCCCTTATACGGGCGGCGATGTGAAGAAATCCGGCGAGCTTGGTAAAATGTTCGATATCCCTGTTCTTGATCATTCCTCTTCCACCGCTGTTCCTTTAAAATCCCCCCGCCTTTCCTCATCCCAGCATAACAGTGGACCAGTCCGGTCCGGTCCTAATTCCGGTCCACTTCCTAAACCTAATTCACACGCCGGTTCGATCAAGAAATTCTCCGGTCCCATTCCGCTTCAACCCACCGGACTTATCACTTCCGGTCCAATTGGTTCCGGGCCACTTGGGTCTGGTCCTATTGGATCGGCCGGTGGTGGGAGGAGGTCAGGGCAATTGGACCAAACTGTGTCAAAAAAGGTGGTATATGGGTCGGCGGTGACAAGCTTGACGGAGGAGGTGAAAGTTGGGTTTAGGGTTTCTAAGGCGGTGGTGTGGGTGTTCTTGGTGGTGGTGGTTATGGGGTTGATGGTTGGTGCGTTCTTGATGGTGACGGTAAAGAAGGCTGTGATTTTGGTGGCGATGGCAGCAGTTATTTTGACGGTGGGGATGGTGGTGGTGTGGAATTGTGCTTGGAAGAAAAGAGGGGTTCTAAGGTTTGTGAAAAGGTACCCTGATGCTGAACTTAGACAAGCTAGAAATGGACAGTATGTCAAGGTCACCGGGGTATTTTCCTTTCCTCGAATGAATATTTCGAAGTGTTTTATATATTTGTGCTAGAAGTTGGAATTACTTGATAATGTTGTTTATTATTTTTAATTGATATAGGTCATTGTTGATGTTCATTTTTAGTGGTCAATTAGCAATAGAAAAAGGACTTAACTAATGGTGGTATGCGGGATTAGATTTCGAACTATGACCCATGAGACCTAAATATAAAAAATTGTAGATTCCCCGGGGTTTGAAATTGATGAACTAAAGGATGGACAGCAAAAGACGAGTTTCGTTTTATGTAGGAGTTGACTTCCAAGGTTATTATACAAGTAACAAATGAGTAGAATATTACATGTGTGGTTGACTTGTGCTCTTTCCCTCATTATAGAAATTTGTGGTTATTGTGCTTATTAAGAGAATTAGCTTTATTTAAATTTAAGAATATTAGGTAAAAAGGTCTTGGCATCAACGACTGCTCTTGTACTTCATCATGATGTATATCGATATTGCCTCTCTAAGAACATTTTTTTTTCTAAAAAGTGTTAGATATCACACACGAGCTTGATTTAGGAAAATAGCTTTGGCTGGACTGAAATATTGACAGTTTATCAGCCAACATAGTTAAATATACTTTGTAGTACTAGTAACACTTAATTCATTTTTTGCTATCTTTTGGTTCTTTAAGTGAAGGCCTTTATAAAGGGAAATCTAATTCTATCATCCTTGTCAAATTCTACATCCCAATCGGAGTAATCTTAAACTCTTAGCTTTTACATATTGTATTAGAAACATTGATAAAGTTTGTGTATGGTATGGAAAAAGTATACAAAGTTTAATTTTTCTATAATTTTTCACGGACTACTTTCCAGTTTAAGGTGTTATAAGATCACTTTTCAAAAGTACAAACGTGGTATGACTAATCTTATCAAGTGACTGCAACATGTTTGGAGTTCAATTTTGTTTATGCGTAAGCATTTCATCGTTTGCATAATAATGTAGAAGTGAACTAACTGCAATATTATTTGATACAAAATTTTCTCAATTTATGTACCTTTGTTTTGAATTGGCATTAATGTAATACGGGAGGTAACTTTTAATATAGTATTTAATGTTCCGACATTTGTTATGCTATAGAGCTTGATTTTTCTAAAAGTATATCATGTCTCTGTTATTGTAGGTTGTCACATGTGGCAATATTCCCTTGGAATCCTCTTACCAGAGAATACCTAGGTGTGTGTATATTTCAACAGAATTATACGAATATAAAAGGTGTGGTGAAAAATCAACAAATCCTCAACATCGATGCTTCTCATGGGGGTCTAGACATTCAGAGGTTTATTTTTCCTCTTACATGTTCTCATTGAAATATTATGATCAATAGTATAAAGATCAAAAGATTGGTTCCAAGTGTTTTGAAGCAAGTATCTAAAAAGATAGGTTAATAGATTTGCATATCACACTGATAACTGCTCTAGCTTCAATATTCTATTTTGTTTCTGCCTAAGTCACTGACTATTAATTTGCAAATATTCAAAACACTTATTTAATGATTATGACTTTCAATTATTGTTTTTTGTTGGCAGAAATATGTGGCTGATTTTTATATTTCAGACTTCCAAACTGGTTTAAGAGCATTAGTCAAAGCAGGATATGGAAATAAGGTTGCCCCATTTGTCAAACCAGCTACAGTTGCCGATATAACAAATGAGAATAGAAACTCATCTCCAACCTTTTTACGGTGGTTAGCTGACCGTAATCTTTCTAGTGATGACAGTTTAATGCGGCTCAAAGAAGGGTATGTTATCAATTATGTTTCATGATTTTTGAATTTTTGACAATGTCTCATCGAAATTAGAGTGAAACTTTTGATAGTTTTTTATCATCATCCTTGTTATGCATAAATACTTTGATAATTATATTTGTTTTGTCTCAAGTATATCAAAGAAGGAAGCACCGTGAGCGTGATGGGTGTTGTTGAGCGCCATGAGAATGTGCTCATGATTGTACCATCGACAGAACCTATCTCAACTGGATGTCAGTGGGCAAGTTTCCTCCTCTCAACCTACGTTGAAGGACTAATCTTGACATGCGACGATAATCAAAACATGGATGTGGTTCCCGTGTAAATATTATGTGCTATCATAATTTTGTTTATTAACTAGGTGTGATAAGTAAATATCAGAAGGTGAGAAACATCATATACTATCAGATTACTCTTGTTCCTATATTCTCCAGGTTTTTACATGCATGTAACTTGATCTTGGAAAACTCAAGTTGAACGATGGAAGATCAAGAAGTTAAAAGAATGTAAGTTAAAGAATGTTCACATTGATACGATGCGACAAGAATTGATTTTGGCTGATTTTATGTAATTCTTTAGATGCACTAATTTATAGAACGAAGAGTAGAACAAAGAGAGCAGAAGCAACAATACTTGTGTTGTGTTTTATGAAAGCAATATATGTGTGTTTTCTGTTTGATTGTGTGAAAAACTTTTGACGTCCCTTCATATTCTATTTGTGCATTATCATATTCAATGAATGAATTGGAATTTTCTGTTTGTCATCATGGTCTTTTTGTTAGGTACATGTAATGAACCTAATAATATAGAAGAACTCAGTTGCTTAAATCAAACGAGACTACAAGAGTAAGTAACTTTGATTCGTTCCATAAAAAATAAAAGGTCAATTGTATGTGTCATAAATATTTGTAATTAATTCAATGGTATCGCAATTGGCTATTAGAGCCAGATTTTGAAAAGCTTGGCACCTGTTTGAGGAGGACACCTCAAAAACAACACACTGGTGTATATCAATGGGTTGCATTAATCAAAGGGAATGAGATGATGTTTACTGGACTCAAGTCATCTGTAAAGGTAGTTAAAAATATGTAATGTTATGAAACTCATAATGCCCTTTGACGACAATGGACAGGAAGTGACAACATTGCGTCAAATACGAATGTTGTAGATCACAAACAAAAGATTAAGATGATCTAGCAAAAACTCCTATAATTTAGAGGGTACCTAGATATTAAGCATATTACTAATGATATGCAACTAATTATGTCTCGTGTTTGAATTATGCACTATTCCATGTAGGATTGATATACATAATGCATACTATACATCCTCGTATAGCATTATATTACGAAATAGTCTAGAAGCTTACATTTCTAATATCGTGATCAACTTCTCATCAAACATCAGAGACACCCAAAAGTAAAAATGTATTAAATCAAAACCAAGAAGAAGAAAAGAAGATTTCTAGCTGTGAATTTATTGCTATGCAGTAACTATGGCTTCAGGTTTTATGAGAGACAATACAAGGTACTGAAAAATGAGAAAAGGGTAATAAATAATTGCATAACCTAGAGTCTCGAGGGGATCCCTCCCGCCGCCACCAGAGTTTCTCCAGTTATGTATGAAGCGTCACTGGATGCTAAAAATGCAACAGCAGCAGCTATTTCGTCAGTCGTACCAAGTTTATTAAGCAAAGTCCTCCCCTCAATTTCATTCCTCTGCAATAAATTTATATCCAATGTTGGTTTACGTTAAAGGTATCAAGATCTTTTCCAAGTTAGAAAGTGAGACATTTACGGTAGAAAGTACACTCACAATAGCTTTATTTCTTGTAAGAAAATCAGCAAAGTGTGTTGGTACAAAACCAGGAGCAACACAATTTACACGAGTATCTGGAGCTAACTCAGCAGCTAGGGCCTGAAGAAAAACAAGAAATTTACACACCTAAAGAGAAGGAACAAACTAATTGATATTCCATTCTCACTAGGCTCCCAAAGAAACTGTATAAACACGCGCATGAATTGGTAAACTGTTTTAAATATTTTTTCTTTTCTGTGACAAGTTCAGGTGTTGGAGCCTAGATTATTATTCTAAGACAGCAAATCTGTACCCATGGTTCTGCAGTTGGTGATAATTGAAGAAAAACTGTTTATCCAGAACAACACAGGGATTCAATAACTACCTTGGTAAGCCCAAGAAGAGCTGTTTTAGTGACTCCATACATAGCCATAGAAGCCTGAGGTTGATATCCAGCTATGGAGGAAATGAAAACAACTGAAGAACCCTTCTGTAAGTAAGGAGCTGCATCCTGTGGAAATGATGAAGTGGGAATCAAAATGTACACATAAGAAATTGTGAAGAGGAATTTATTGAATAGTGAGTAATGTACCAAAGAATTTCTATGACACCAGTATTAGTTGATGAACCAAATTCCCATCGTATGATATTGAACTAAATCCTCGCTAACTTAATATGAAAAGACTAGTTTGACTTTGTTCAATAGAAAAATTAATAAGGTGAAGACCCATGATAAAGTATCAAACTTTGTTCTCACTCTTAAATAACAAACTACTAGTCTAATTAGCATGTTTACTAAAATCATAAATAAGACCAAAATCTCTCCGGTATCAGCCCAACATGGGTCTTCCAAACACATTGGAATGGGGTATTTACAAATAATAAATACACATTGTAATATGCATGATTCCGTTGATAACCACTGTAGCAAGAACTGGACATACCATACCACAGTTATGTAAACTTAGCATTCTTTTTCACATGGAAAAACTTCCACTTGATAGAATTACCTTCAGGACAAGAATAGAGGCTTTGACATTTATTTCCCATAGTTTGTCAAGAACAGATTCTTCAGTTTGCAAGATGGCATCGACAGATGGATTTGCAGCAGCATTGGATACAACAACATCTATTTTTCCATATTTCTGTGACCAAAACGATTCAATCAGTTCATTACATAAGATTTAATAATTAGCAAAGAATTGAAATTCTAACATTATATATGATGAATCAATACCCCTCTGCATGGAATGCATGTTTCACAACTACATAAACCAAAAGACTCACACATGGACACATAACAACAAAGCAACAAAACAGAGGAAAAAAAAATTAGCCATAGTGCTTAATGTATTGAAGATGAGGATAACATGTTTTGAAGGAGCACTCATCAACTTTTAGCTTTCAATTGAATTACAATACTTGAACTCAAGAGTACAATCTATTTGAGCCTACTATCAACCCATTATTAAACAGTAATTTATGTAACTAGATCAATATTATTTAACAAGACACACTCACTTCCAATTTTCCTGACTTCCAAAACCATCGACCCCATAAACTGAGATGAATCAAACCTTGTCCATAGAAATAATTATTTCTCACCTGAACAGTTTTGTCAATCAGATTCTTCCGTTGTTGTGCATTTGACACGTGACAAACAATCCCCAATGCTTCAATTCCTTGAGATTTGAGCTGTTTAACAGCCTCATCCACATTTTTCTAGAACAATTAATGCACAACACAAAAGTTCAGTTCCATATATCTGTATAAAGGGCAAAAATTCTATTTTGTCGCCAGTAAAATTTTGGAACAGATGAGGAATTAAAATGTTAATCCCCATATTTTCGTACTTTCGGATTTTGAAGAGAACCAATTGCAGTAATACAATAAATATGACTGAATTTAGTGTAACAAAATAGAATCCAAAGGAACTATAATTTAAAAGCAGTTCAATACACAAAACAAAACAAGTAACGTCAACTTTCCCCACAACTAATATATCCAATTAAACAGTGCCTAATACAATCAATTCACTGAATTTGATGTAACCAAATAGAAGCCAAAAGAAATATCATTTAAAAGCAGTTCAATCATTCACAAAAGAAGTAAAATCAACTTTCTCCACAACTTTGCTGGTAAAGTGATTTCCTATCAAATTAAATGGTATACAACAGAAAATACAATATCTTTTCATATACTCTTCTCTTCCTTATGCTTCTCAGGAAACAAACAAAGGGTACACTAAGACTTAGCTAATTTATTTTCGTTAATTAAATACATATAGATGAATTAACATCTAATTTTCTTCAAAATTGAGCTTAGTACACATGCTTGGCTTACTTAGTACTTAATATTCAAAACAAAACAACACAAACATAAAACCA
>JAYMTB010001739.1:0-10360 GCA_036897585.1 Francoa sonchifolia | reverse complement strand
GGAAGAGAAGTGGCAGTAGTGTCTGCCGACTAGATCTTGTGGCAGATGGGGTTGCTGTCGAATCAACATTTCCAAATGGTAGGCGCATGCGAAAATGTCACAGCACACACAGTTAGAAGTGTCAAAATCTGAGATGAGCATTCTTGTTTTACAATACTTAGTGATGCATGCATATGCAAATCATTATGTTCCTTTCTGTAACTTCTGGCTCGTTGAATAGTGCTTATGGATTTGGTGTTGTCAAACATGTTTGTAGCACATTTAGACAATGATAAAATCTAAAGATACTACTTACAAACGTTATAGTTACACACTTAGTTTTCCTAAGGATACTTGGCACAGTATGATGTACATAATATAGTTTACCTATTATTGATTTAAAAGTGATAAAAATTCCAGAGATTTGGTATTCTCGTCTCAAAGAAGTGACAATGCTTTGATGTACGGTTGGGTATCCAGAAATGTTTATTGAAGTAATATCAGTTCTCTTTTTTGTTGGGTAGCATATAATGTGAATTCTTTCAACAGATGTTGAGTGCGTACTAGTGATGATCACTGATCAGTGACTGTTGAGAAGTACCATGCCATAGGTGTCTTGGTTTGAAAGTGTTGCATAAATTGTTGATCATCTGTCCTTTTGAATGTGCTGCTTTTAAAATGAGCCTCTTTTCTATCATAGTTATTGTGCATTAAGCAATTTGATAGTCAATGATTACAATGCCTGTTTATTTTTCAATTAAATACTGTGTCCTTAGTCTTCTCATATACATTTATGTATTTGTTATTTCTTTTGATATTAGCAATGAAAACATATATTCCTAAAGGGTATGGATTTGATTCACATTCCATTGATCATGGAATAGTTGAAAAGTTGGTGGATTTGGTGGGAGTGAAAACGTGAGCTTTCTTTGTTGTGCATCAAAGACATGATTTTCTTATTTAATTGATTTAAATAATACTGAAATACAGCTTACCAATAATTCATATACAAACAATTGATACTAAATAAGTACGAACTAATGATTGTGATAAAATTAATAGTAGATTGAAATATGAAAGATAATAATTGTGTTTACTTGAAAAAGATGCCTACAATAAAAATCTAAAAGTTGATGTGTTTATTTGGAAAAGGTGCAAAGAAATAATGTAACTATTGAATTCTCTTCATACCTTTTTTATACTTCCCAGTGGACATGGACATGGACATGGTGTTTCCAAAGATACTTCAAAAATTCAAGTTTTGAATAAAAAATTTCAAATCTACTATTTGCAAATTTCCTAGAGGTGAATTGTTTTAACCCGGTAGCAGATTAACTGTGGGGGCAATCATCTTAAATATAGTGTACTTGTCGCATCTCAAAGTTGCTTGATTACTAGTTTCTTCAATTTTATTTATTGTTATTTTCATCGCAAACTCCTACTTGTACTAGGTTTCCAATAGAACAACGAATGCTGGTAAATGGATTTTATGGGCTGGTTTGTTTTACATATCCGGCCTGATCTAGTATGACCTGGTCTGGCCCAACCCAGAGATATGGTACCAAGGCCTATAATTGGTCATAATAGATATACTGGGGGAGGAGGTTGCAACAGGAATGCTCCCGCTCCAGAGAGCGAATCATGGAGTATTTGGCATGTTGCCACTCTAGACTCATTGTACTCTAGGGAAGGAACATTAGAAGTATATACAGTTTGTTAGTCCTAAAGTTTTTGATTGTGTCTTCCACATTCGCGAATAAGACCAAAATGATATCTCGTAAAAAGATCAAATCTAGTAATTTTCTCCAAGGTGATAAAAAACACAGAAGCTTAATTGAGCATAAATATAGAGAGATAGTCATAACTAGGTTGTTAGTTGCAATCTAAAGAAGTAAAAATAGACATAAGGAAATGTCAGTAGTTGGGTCAGAAATGGTAACCCATCACTCTAAATACACAAATATAGGTCCTAAAACACCCGTGTTCCACAATATTGACTCTGCCTTTCTTTCCACCAAAATGTGTATTTGGCAACACTTGTTCACAATCCTTAAATTTGAAAATTAATATAAAATTAACAAAAGAAAAATGTAAGAACTTGTCCAATTATTTAATACCATAATAAAAGAGTCCACAGATATGCAACTATAAGTAGCAACCATCATATCCAATCAAGTATCTTGAGAAAGCCACCCAATTTCTGAGTCTATACTCAATTCCTACTGCTAATCCTCCCTCCCTGCCAAAGAAAAGGGTTCCATCTGGTGACGTGCTTGCTTGGTAATTAATTCATTCTTGATTTTGTGATTTTGTGATTTTGTGATTTAGTGTTTGTCCTGCTTTATTATTGGATCTGTAGTTTGATCCATTGTTGTTGCTGTTTTTGATTGTCATATTTCTGTCTATGTTTGTTATGCCATTTCTGTTCTTAGTTCATGTTTTAGATTGGTTTAATTTAGTTTTGATTCGGTCTTTTGTTGGAGTTTTAGGATAATGGCTAGTTTTTCCAGTATCCACATCTTGTTTATTTGTAGCTTCTTTAATGTAGTTTAGAAAAAATGTTCTGGATTGCATATAATTGTGGTAGGTGATTACCAATTTTAATTGGTAGAGATAAGGCTGTGTTGTGAAAGAGCTTTGCAAGCACCACATTGAAAGAGATGAGATTATGTTTGAGTTTTAGATTTGTTCAGTTCATTACAACTAGTAGAGATCCGTATTTTTTTTCGGGATGAGTTATGTGTGGTTCCCTTTCCTTCTTTGTTTTGGAAGTATGCATTTGGTGAAAAATGATAGGCCAAATCAAAGCTATTATTACTGCTTTCTATTCACTTTGAATTTGCCAAATTTGAAAGGGTACTTGTTGAACTATTTTGTACTTTATCCTCCCGATTCACTTCCAATTTGATCGTTTGCTCTACTGTTTGCCAGACAATTGAAATTGATTATTATTGCTTGAAATTATAGGGGCAACAACCATACAGTATTAATTATGTCGACTTTGATTATTGTCAGAACTTTTACTTGAAAGCCTTCTGAATATAGCATTAGTATAAACTCTTTCAGATTGTTGTACCAAAGCACCATGAAAATGATGCTTTTTATGACCTTCAAATTGATACATTGAAATTAAAGAAACAATTTTCTGTTTAGACCTTCTACCATTTACTTGAAGCTGCAATTGTTTTGGATCTGGATTCCGATTTCAGTTCCACATCCTATTTATATGCTCTGTTTGAAATATAGTTCTGCTTTATTGTTCTTATCAAAGCTCTACCCTATAATACTCTACCCAGAATTTGTTTCACAATACTAGCCAAACCATTTGGATCAAGTTTTTGTGTACATTTTTTGTTATGATTTACCTTATCAGGGGTAATTGAGTCTTCTACATTCCCCTTTGGTTCCTCAATCAATTTGGTCATTCTCCATTCAATATCAATCATTTCAGATTTGGCAATTTTGCATTAGGAGGGGAGTAGAGTTCCATATCTTGATCTTTCTTTTCTTGTCATGAAAATGAAATTGATTTAGACATTGTTCCTCTGCCAAACATATCTTAGATTGCATTATCTATTACTGTGTGGTAAATGCTGCATATATACTGACTGCATAAACGACAGGAAAAACAAAGGGTGAACCAATATGAAGGCTCTTATTCTTGTAGGAGGGTTTGGAACGCGGTTGAGACCACTGACACTTAGTGTACCTAAGCCGCTTGTTGATTTTGCAAATAAACCTATGATTCTGCATCAGGTATAATTTTGTAACATCTGATATATATTCAACCATACCCATGAAATAGAGGCACAATTCTTTGTCAAATTGCTTCTATCTGCAGTCCCTTTAAAATAATAATTTCACTTGCAAAAAAATTCACCATACGTGTGTTGTTTTACAAATGTATGTTTATTTTCAGTTTGAATTTCATGTTTAAGATCCATGATTGAGAACCTTGTTTATTTGAAAGAAGCTTAAATGACTATAAAATTTCAACACTTTACTAATTATAATAACTTGAATAAGTTAAACTCTGATATTAGAAATTCAACTCTTGCACTGGCATTTGAGTGTCTTTTGTTTTGGGGATTAAGCAAGTTTGGCGGTTGCATATGTTGAGGTCCCGAACTGTTTATTCATATATGTTGCACGTACATAAACACAAAAGAGGGACAGAGAAGAGAAAAACTGAAGGTTCAGAAGTGAAAAATTTAGTTTGATCGAACAATCTGGTTTCGTTAGTTTGTTGTGTATTACAATTTAGTTAGTTCAGGATTGGGTTTTTGTATCATCTCTTTTTGTGTGTGTTAACTATTAGTAATGATTGGGTATCCAATTATTTCCAGATCGAGGCGCTCAAGGCTATTGGAGTGGATGAAGTGGTTTTGGCAATCAATTACCAACCTGAGGTGAAGCATGAAGCTCTTCTAGTTTAATTAAAGCAGAAGGCAACTGAAATCAAATTTGGGTTACTTGTTTATGCTCACCAATCTCTATATTTCTGCAGGTGATGTTGAACTTCTTGAAGGAATTTGAGACAAAACTTGGGATCAAGATCACATGCTCACAAGAGACTGAGCCACTTGGAACTGCTGGTCCTCTTGCTCTAGCTAGAGACAAGCTCATGAGTGATTCCGGTGAACCCTTTTTTGTTCTCAACAGTGATGTTATCAGTGAATACCCACTCAAAGAAATGATTGAATTCCATAAATCCCATAGGGGAGAGGCTTCAATCATGGTGACCAAGGTAATACTTGATTTTAATATACAATTTTCACTCCATTATGATTATGTTGCCGGGGGACGACCTGAAACTTAAAAAGAAAGTTAAATAAATTAACGATCTCTCTATCCTATAGGTTGATGAACCATCAAAATATGGCGTGGTGGTTATGGAAGAATCAACAGGCCAAGTCGAAAGATTCGTAGAGAAACCAAAATTGTTTGTGGGTAACAAAATCAATGCGGGAATATATCTGTTGAACCCTTCAGTTCTTGATCGAATTGAATTAAGGCCAACCTCAATTGAAAAGGAGGTTTTCCCAAAAATTGCTGCAGAAAAATCCCTCTATGCGATGATTTTACCAGGGTTTTGGATGGACGTTGGACAGCCAAGAGATTATATTACAGGTCTGAGACTTTACCTAGATTCATTGAAGAAGAAATCTTCATCCAAGTTGACTACTGGCCAGTGCATCATCGGAAATGTTCTGGTAGATGAAACTGCCAAAATTGGTGAGGGGTGTCTGATTGGTCCTGACGTTGCAATTGGCCCTGGTTGTGTGGTTGAATCTGGGGTTAGACTCTCTCGTTGTACCTTAATGCGTGGTGTCCGCATCAAAAAGCACTCTTGCATATCCAGCAGTATAATCGGGTGGCACTCAACTGTTGGTCAATGGGCGCGTGTAGAAAACATGACTATTCTTGGAGAAGATGTACATGTTTGTGACGAAATTTACAGTAATGGGGGTGTGGTTTTACCCCACAAAGAGATAAAAACGAACATCTTGAAGCCGGAGATAGTCATGTAAGAGTGCAGATGGTTTATTTTAATTACTTAGGGAGGAGTAAATATGATTTTCTGAGAAGGGATTTGTTCCTTGTTGGTACAAAATTCTAAAATTGCAAGAATATATTGAGGGTTGGTGTCTGTTATAAGTTGGGGGCATGATATGATGGTTGGTGTGAGATGTCAAATTTGTAGTCTTTGTGTGTAAATGACAATAACTTATGAGTTGGCCCTGCTATATCTCTCTTGTTCAATAAAAGTTTGGGATTTTGCTTCATGAATCTCTTACATCTTCTCTTCTTGTCGTAACCAAATAGAATTGATTATTTTTGGAACCGAACTGAATAAACTCCACTCTAGCTTTTGAGAACAGTAAGTGAACCAACCTCCAAAAATAAACGAAAAAACCGGACTAATAACACAAATTAGTTCTTCCATCACTATGATCAATTCAAAGATGATATGTTTTTCATATTACTAGTCAGAGATAGAAAAATTTCATAATTATAAAATTTTACTTACATAGACTATTAACTTGAATGTAACATACAAAGAGACGGAAAAAGCCATATAAGTTTACTTGTAAAAACACTTCTTACCTCACATACATAATAACGAAATTGGAGATAGAGATTCAGGTCAGGTGCAAAGCAAGAAGTGTTTTTACCCAACAGAGATTTTGTATTCCGTTAGACCGGGTAATAAACTTAGAAATCTCCAACACCCAATTCATCTTGTTTCCATTCGTAATTCAGAGTAACAATTACGAAACTCCTCCTAATGGAAATACTATTACATTGGATAGTGAAAGAAACTGAAGCTTTCATTATCAAAAGACACCATGCATGTACATAATCAAAACAAGTTCAAATGAGAAAAGTTCTAAGATTTCGAATCCACCAAAAAAATTTGCCAGTTCTTCACCATTCTGTTGATGTTTGTTTGCTACAAACAGCAACAAAATCTCAGCATTAAGACCCTCCAAGTCTCTGACTCCATCGTCAACATTCTAAACAACAAATTAACCGTTCTCAATTCTATTTTTAATTCAGTGTTTCTAACTGTTCACAGAACTTCACTTTGACCCAGCGAGAATTCCAGAATGTATTTCCCTCTAGCTAATGTTTGATGCACCTCCCAGGAATGTGGTACGCATACCAGTTCATATTGTAGATTTCGCAGCACTGTCTAGCTTATGAGAAGAACCAGACTTTGATAAAAATTGCCAAAGAAATTTGCAGGAAGAATGATGCAACCACCACTGCTGTTGTATCGTTCCCCTGGATATAAGACTTGAGATTCAAAGCAACAAAGGAAGCAGAGGCAGAACCAGCAAGGAGTATAATGATCCATCGGAGAAACTCAACTGGAATAATTAACAGAAACTGAATCCATAGAATATAAGTATTAGGTTATCATCGGAATACCAGATTAAAATAACTGAATATATGATCTAGGAGAATAGAAATCCCATTGACATTCTTTATCTTTCTTAAGTTTATTTCTATTCCAGAGGTACGGTATATGAATTAAACCAAATGGATGGCCTCATCCATATAAACTATATGGGTGATACAAGTTTAATCCAGATGGGGAGGGGTGTAGATACTTACAGAGCTCAGAACGAAGACGAAGAGAGAATATCCCCACATGCACCAAAATCGTACAAGGCTAGCATTAGATCCAAGGTACTGAAGCAAGAAGTAATATGCCAATGGCACAAAAATTGCATAACCATAGATCAAAGATGCTGCTACATTTATGTAGCCGACATCAAAGCTCCAGGATGTACTGCTGTCAGTCCGTTTCTTCATGAGGTAAGTGGCACAGTTTCCAACAGAAGCTAGAACAAATACCAATGTGGTGGAGATCCAAATAAGCCCGTATCTAAATTATTTAACAATTTAAACAATAAAGCCATTAGATGATCGTGCAGAATCAATGAACTTCCATCATATTTGTGAACAAGCTCTTAGTGCATGGAAAATCCAAACTTTTAATCAACACGGATATATATATATATATATTTAATTACAAGGGGCTAACAGGAAAAATGATTAAGATGTGATCATGCCTTCTACCTTAAACAATTCATTGCGAGGGAAAAAGTAACTAAAATCACGTTGTGCATAAATGGTTTTCTTTGTCCTAAAATATGTTATTTTCTAAGAAAGGTAACAGAAAGATGCCATTTTCTTGAGCTATTACTTTCGACTATAAACCCTGTCAATAGCTCAACTACTGTGCAATCATACAAGAACCAAAACCAAACAAGAGGAAATAAAAAGTCAGCCTGTAGATCTGATAGACTGTATTTCTTTAGCTTTCCTTTTAGTTGTTCCCATAGTTCTCATTTCCTAAAGGTGTTTCTACCTATCTCATATCTAGTTGAAAGAACGTGCATGAAAAGATAAAATAATTGAGTAAATTATCGATCAGATAAAATATGATTTTTTTCTGATTGGTCTCTTTCCTTCCTTCTATTCTATATAACAACAACGTCTACTTCTCACAATCATTTAAAAATGAAGTAATAATTGTACAGATCTAAAAACTCGAGAAACCTGAGTAGTTATCACTTCGCAACATGTTACGGCAAATAATCCTTTTTTTTACTAATCAAAATTCAACTTCCAAGTACGTGCTGCGAAGATATACCACCTTCATCCTTCTAACCAAGCTCCCATTTCAGTTTACATCATTGCACAGGAATTTTTAGCGGGAAAGAATTTCTCATGAAACAAAACATTCCCACTGTTTTAGTATAGCATTTGTAATACACAAACAAAATGTGCTGAACTCACAGATCAGGATTGGCATCGATCTTGCTGAAAAAGTCTCCAGCAATGGGATATAAGGAACTCATCAATCTGTTTAGGAAAATATCTGTATCAACATTGAAATACTCCGTGTAGGATGAGATATTAAACACCCCACTCCAGTTGTTGGCTGGTTGTTGTTCAAATCCTTCTGCAGATAGACAGTTAGAGAGATAAAAAAAGTGATAGTCAATCAGTGCAACATTTATCTATAAATTGGGTCCATAATACTTGCATTAATTCTGCAAGGAAATGCTTGAACATTAGATTGTAAATAACTGGTACAAATTTGCAATATTCGACTAAAGAAACAGAACAAACTTTCATTCAGATGATATAATCTCTCAGCTAAATGCCCAGAAAGCATCTAATTTACTAACAATGTTTATTTAAGGCGTTAGAATGACATTAACCACAAAACGAAATTCCAAGTGTAGAATCAGGGACAATTCAAATGCATTGAAGACTATGGTGTACATCAAAAGTAAAGCGATAATTAAAGTGTCATTAACCTCATAATATCCCCATTTTTTATATTAAAAAAATAAGCCATAAATTAGCAATAGCCTGAAATTTTCATGTGAGTAAAAACACCAGACCATCCATCTCATACCCGTCCAACGCTCAAACAAACTATTAGGAAACTTTTTAAAAGACTGGCTATTATTGGTACTTTTTGCTGACGTTTATGTAGATATTTGTTGTTAATCACACCTTCTCGGATTTTTCCTCTATCCATCCATTCAATTGTGCTATTATAGAAGGATACACAAAAAGTCAGGAGTAGTATCCAGCAAGCAAGCAAAAGATAACATAGAAATTTGGGGAAACAACTGCTTTCTTTCACTTATTATAAACTTCCACATAAACTAATTCCAAAGTTTGCCAAAATTTTATCTTGTAGTCACCAATGTTTACCCAAATAAAGAGGCAACAATTGTCATTCTTTGATCTGAAATTTTCCCCTCTGTATAAAGAATCCATGGATAACATTACAACATAAGACATAAGCTAGGCATGTAAAAAACAGTGTTAGAACAAAATAATATTCATATAGATCCAAATCTGCAATGAAAAGAAGAAACCAATAACTGATCAACTAATTTTCATTTTTTTCATGACCTACAAAAGATAAATCTAGTTTAGTCACCAAATTGTATATTTGCTCCGGATGATCACTTAACAGCACAAAAAATCTAAACTTGGTTCTATCTTCTATGGAGATTTAGTCATTTAAGTACCATACCACTTGGACTTCCAGGACTTTGATAACCATGACCACTTTCTCCTCCATTAGTTGGAAGAAAGATTTGCATATTTGCTCCAGGAACTGCATACAAGTTTACAAAATACGTGTTTAAAAAAAAAAGTTAAAATATGATTCAGATTCAACAGAAAACACTCCAATGGATGAAGAAGATAAATTAGAGCCTCATACCCTCATAGTTGTTGGCATTCCTTTCTTCACTAACTGCAGCCTACGCAGCAAAACCAGAATAATGAAAATAGAATTGAAGGAAAACATTCTACATACATATATGATTTTAATCAATTTGCTATAATAATTATCTATGCATGGACACAGACGTGTCATACATGCATTATTTGGGTGAAAGATTTTGCTATTGTGAATAATTAACATGCCATTAACTAAAATACCATATTAAGATATCATTTACTAATGTAAACATACCTATATAATAAAATCAACAAAAGCTGAAATAACCTAATAGTCACCATCATTCTAAAAGAACAATGGCCAATGTTATTTCAAATGGCTTTCTGGTGTCATCCCTATTGTTGCTAAATCAGTTAAATCTTCTGGAATTACTAAGCCAATGCCACTTTAAAAGTATTTTCCCCTTAAAAACACAACAACAGATGAAATAAACACAGAATTTTCTCTAAGGAACAAGAATCGAACAGAATTCAAACAATTGGAAAAATGGCCATAAATTTGGATCTCTCAATTCATAAAAGAAAGGTTGAGAGATGAGATTACGTAGAATGAATGTATATACTAGGTCACATCATGCTGCATTTAATCACCAAT
>JAYMTB010001738.1:0-10362 GCA_036897585.1 Francoa sonchifolia | reverse complement strand
TAGTTCCAAGAAACAATTGCACCAATAACACCAAGGGGTTGAAACTCCACTCTGGATTTCTTGTGAAGCATTGATCTTCCAGAAGATCTGCAACATTTTGATTACATAAGAAAAATGCAGTATTCACTTATAAGGAGACAAATTAATTGAATCTACGCAATTTGCAAAAAGTAATACGATCGAGTCAAAATCCTATACAAATAGATTGAAAATCAAATTGACGCAATTATTAGCTGCACAACTTCAATGCTGTACCTTAAAGGGTTTCATACAAAGCTGGCTCCAAAGATCAACGAAAACTCTAAAAAATTTCACACATAGCTGGCTCCAAAGATAAACGAAAACTCTAAGGGTTTTTAAACAAGTATATTAACACGTGAGATACTAACTTCTTAACTTGATTGGTTTGCCCTAGGATTGTACAGTGCAATGAGAGAAAAAAACAACAACCAAGTTGCAGCACTAGTCTATGCCCCCAAAAAAGAAACAACTGTAAAAGAATGCTATTAACAAATTCCAATGATTAGTGTGTGTTCCATTCAATATAAAGTGAACAAGTAAAATACAGAGAAACAGGTACCTGTATTCAGGCTTTAGCCATCGCTCCCCCTCTGATAGTAGCCAAGTTATCTTTTCACATGTTGTCATTATTTCTCCCAAAGAGGCATCAACCATTGTCTTTCCAGTGTCACGTGACGAGATTCTAGAAGGATGATAGGTGAATTAGGTATTACCAACTTTTAGCATGGAATGAAATAGACAGCCATAGAATATAGAACTCGGATAAGAAATTAAAAGAAAGAAAGCAAAAAAGCAATCTTGGTGAATAACCTGTGTCTAAATCAGAATTCTTACTCGCAAATAAGCTCTTGGTGTTCAATGATATATTTCAATAGTATCCTCAGGAACTGACGTCTTTGCTTAAAGCTACTCGTCGCCCATAGTTTTTGTGCCTTTCGTGCTTGTGCCACACGGTCCTTGACCTGAAATATTGACAGTAACATTAATTTTCCTTTTTTTTATTTCTTTCTAACATGGTTTTCAGGCATCTCATAGAACC
Source organism: Francoa sonchifolia (assembly GCA_036897585.1). Lineage (NCBI taxonomy): Eukaryota > Viridiplantae > Streptophyta > Magnoliopsida > Geraniales > Francoaceae > Francoa > Francoa sonchifolia. Next base: position 9,302 of record JAYMTB010001738.1, on the reverse strand, counting down.
TGACCAATCCCTCAAGCATCTGTGTGCATGCATGTATATATGTAAGTAATCAAGTCTCACTATAATGTGAATTAGTGCAAACCCGTTGAGAATCAAACCATGAGCCTTCACAAGCAGAGATTCACAGCACAGTCATCATACCCTCATTTACAATAAGTAAAAGCAAAAAATCACTAACCTCATCAACAGTTAATGCTGGAAAATATCCCAAATATTTCATGGTCGCAGGCTCATAGCACTGCACTTTTCGATCTAATTGTTGTGGCCTTCCCCTTGGAGGTATCTGCAGTAACATCATGACTTGAAAATTAGCATCACACACCTTTCATTAAGCATCACCAAGTTTCCAATGTCGAAACATCTAGTTAATACAGCTAATCTATAGCAGCACCAAGTTTCCAATCTCGAAACATCTAGTAAATACAGCCAACCTATGGTTTCATCAAATGAGCAATAGAACCAATTTAGCCACATTCCATCATTTTACCACAATTTCTATAGTTTAGTCACACCAATACAAACTCAACACGAAAAGTAACACAATCAAACTTAGAATCCAAGCATTTCAAGTGAGAAACTCACATAAATGAAGCTATTATCTTGAGATTGAGTTCCAACAACTGCAACAACAAAATCAACACTAAACATTACTCAACACTCACAAAACCATACACAAAACCACAGAAAAAACAGAAATCAAGTACCGTCGGAAGTATCGACATCGATTGAAGGAACATTGGGCGGAATGAGCATGAAAAGAAATCTACAGATCGCGTAAGCGAATACAAGAACAAGTAGAGGAAACCAAAAGGCCATTACAGATGGTGATACAGATCTTACTTCCTCTTATCTAGGGTTTTCCAGGATCATCGGCACATCAGGAGAGAGTGATCGAACGCGAATCTCAGAGTGAAATGAAAACCATGTGTATATTACAAAAGCTGAATATTTATTTATTTATTTTTAATTTATATATCCAATCTGGATCAATAAAATTATAATATTTAAAACCTAATCAGAAATTAAACAAATCTACATTTTGCCACGTGGCATGTGAGAGAGTTGGGCTTGAATATTCTCGGAAATTAAGAAATTGTTAATATATTGATAAATAATTTGTTTAAAATTGTATTTTAGTAGTGTCATTTTTCAAAATTAGGGAAAGAACATGTTTTAGAAACCTCTAAATATTGGTGGTTATACAATCTATACATATAGGGGTTGTAATCCAAACCAAATTATAACCGTTACTTAATTGCCAAAAATAATGCCAAACAACGGCTATTATTTCCTTCCGCATACTATTTTCCCGGAAAATTTTAATTTTCCCGGATAAGTAAGACCGCCTCATTTTCTTTTTCCAATCTTTTCCCTTGTCCTCAATGAAATCATCAACAATGGCGCCCAATAAAAATCAAGCAATCCTCTTCTTCTCTTTCTTCTTTCTCCTCTTCAATTCTCCATCTCCCTCCGCAGCCTATATCAGCCCCTCTCCGTCACCGCATTCCGCTGATTCCACCCCCTCGCCGGCATCATATTCCGACGCAGATGCCCATTCTCCGACGTCATTCTCCGACGAAGACGGCCTTCCTCCGACGTCATTTTCCGCCGAACCTAGCCCCTCTCCGTTATCATTCTCCGCCGAACCTAGCCTCTCTCCGGAATCATTTTCCGACGAACCCAGTCCATCTCCGGCAGTATTTTCCGGCGAACCATCAGAATTCGCCATATCCTCACCTGAATCAGAACCATACGAATCTTCATCATCTCCAACAGAATCCCCAAATCTCGAACCAGATCCATCAGGAACCCTAGATCTAAACGCACCGACATCAGATCCAACAACATCGCCCCCAATTTCATCAACACATCCAGAAATCGAATCAATCTGTAGCAAAACAGACTATCCAGTCCTCTGCCACACCGCAGTCTCGCCGTTCATCACACACAACGTCGATCATTTCTCAGTTCTGGAATTCGCGATTCGCGCAGTCGCAAATCACGTAAAATTAGCAGTATCTACAGCAAGGAAATTCAGTACCTCACTTCATAGCAACAACGATGGAAGTTTGAGTGTCTGTAATGAAAATTACGATGATGCGTTGTACAATCTTCAAAGTGCCATTGATGCGATTGCGACGCGAGATACTGGTACAATTTCGAGTATGCTTAGTGCCGCGATTACAGATTTTAGTACTTGTGCTGATGAGCTTGCAGGAAAAGCTTCGCCGATGAAGGATTTTGGTGAAAGGCTTAGTAAAATGACTAGTAATTGTCTCGCCATTGCTAGTACGGTGAAGTGATTTGAGGATTGATCTCCATTTGTGTATAATGATCAGATGGTTGATTTAGGGTTTTGATTGAGGGAAGATCTCATTTTAGGGTTTATGAATAAGAAAGGATGATTGCCTTTTATTTACCTCCTATTATTTGATTATGTAATTAATGAAATGTTTGATTCGGAATTAGATTACTTATTTTAAATTGGGTTAAATATAATATTGCGCCTAAACTAATATTCAAATAACAAATCACCCTCAAACTTTGTTTTTTATAACGTTTTACCGTCAAACTTTTAATTTTGGTTTTTTCGTTAAAAACGTTGGTTCGCCGTTAGTCATCTTCCTTTTTTGCCTTGCTACATGTACCGTGAGTCCCTTACATTTATTTTTAATTTTATTTTATTTTAATTTTTAATTTTTTTCATGTTCTTCATCTTCATCATGAGTTTTTCTTGAATTTTTATTGAATTTCTCAACAACGAAACAAAAATGAATACAAATTCTAATTCAAAAACTCCAAAATTCAAATTTTGATTTTTGGGATTTAGAATTTTAGGGTAAAATTCCGACCCATAATCAAAATTTCCAGAAAATAGAGATGTTATTTTTTCGTAATCGATTCAAAAAATTAAACTTTGAGTTCCTAATTTTGATACCCATAAATCTTTTTATACCCAAAAAAAATTTCATCGAATTTTGTCTTAAAATTATGTGTTTTTCTGAATTTTGCCCATATTTTTCATACCCAGATTATGAGTTTTTCCGAATTTTTCAGGTTATGGGTTCTTCAAATTTTGTCATAAAATCCTAAATCCCAAAAATCAAAATTTGAATTTGGGAGTTTTTGAATTAGAGTTTGTATTTATTTTTGTTTGGTTATTGAATAAATTCAAGAAAAATGAGAGAAAAACTCATAAGAAGACGAAGAATATGAAAAAAAAAATAAAACATAAATGTAAAGGATCCACGGGACACGGGACACATGTCAAGATAAAAACTGAAGATGACTAACGGCGGATCACGTTTACAAAAAAAAGTTTGAGAAATGCTTTATTATTTATGTATTAGTTTGGAGAGAATATTATATTTAAGCTTTTTAAATTAGATTGTTTGGTCTGTTTACATAAATCAATGTAATAATTTGATTATTAAAGAAAAATTTAATTAAAATACGAAATAACAAAATACGACATTAGACATAAATAAGAACTTTGTCATAATCACGATCAATCTCGTTTTTAAAATTCGAAAACTACTAAATCATAATCAATCTCAACCGGACCTTAATATGTAGCCTTGAGTTCATTGTTTGAACCAAAAAGGAGAAGAAATATGCAACAACAAATCATAGTGGGACACATCATAAAAGAAAAATAAATAAATTGATAAGACTGATATACAAATATATCAATTGTTATAAATGGTAATTTTGATTTATTGGGCCACCACCATATTAACGGGCTTACGGGCTTACGGGCTTACGAAGCCCATTTATTTGGGCCTCAGCCCAACACTCGATTACTTCATTAGCCTCTCATTAATCATTACTTTCGATTAATACCTCTCTCTGTCAAGAAAAATGGCAGAAAAAAGGAAATAAAGAAAAAGTAAAGGAACAAAAATGGAGAAGATAAAGACTGTGAGTCCCATTTACCACTACAAATTTCAGTCTCTAAATCGCACCACTCGCTCGTATGTGACCACAGCAAGATTCGGAATCCAAAGGTTCTGCTTCACTTCTGGAAATTTCTCTTGCTGGCCGCCGCCGGTGCCCTAGGGTTTCTGCGTTTGTTGTCTGATTGATTATATTGTAAGTTGTATGAATATCAGTTTAGTTTTGCTGTTTTTTGAGCATTTTATAAGGTTCTGGTTATTTTGATGCAAATTATTAGCCAAATGAAGCTTTAAGGTAGAGTATTGTAGTAACGTAATGTGAGTTAGAGTTTCTGTTTCGTGATGAGGAAACGGAAAGGGGAAATTAAAATGGAAATTGGAGTTTTATTTTGAATTTTGAATTTTTTCTTACAGAATAGTTGTGAGTGACTCAGTGGAGTGGAATCTGTTTTTTTCTTGCTTGAGAGTGAATAATTTAAGCTGAATGCTGAGGATTTTTTGTAGTTTTTCTCAGACGAAACAGGGAGTTGGAGATCATTAATTATCTGCAAACTATCCTGTGAAATTGGAGGGAGCAGGGGGTAATTTGTGAGCTTTGTGGTTATATGTTTGATTTTCTTAGTTTTTAATTAAGATCATTCTGGTTCATTTCTATGTTAGGGTTTGTAGATTTCTACACACTTTCTATTACTCAATTTAGTAAGTAGGTTATTTTATCCAACAGCGACAGAAAAATATAGATCCTCTAATTTTACGATATACCAGTATGTAAAGCAGCACAGCTTCACAAGACGGCTCGACAAAACTGAATTAGACATTTAGGTCCTAGCATGTTGTGTGTGAGATGTGCTGTGATACAACCGGACTATAAGCCTCTCGACTGCCGGCTGTATCTTCACCACCACACCGTACCATTTACTAATTATTGCCTCACAAATCATTGATTTTTCTATTAACCTGCCTAGGAAGAATTTAATTGGAAAGTGTTGCTGGCTCCTTTCTTGCATATATACATCGCAGTAGCTGCAAAAAAAGGTTTATTAATTTCTTGCAACCAAGTGGACCTTCTGTACACACCGAGTTGCTAATGTTTATCGTTTTTCTTTTTATTTAAACAGTGTTGTTAAAATGTCTTTACGAGTCAATCTCTCATTGATACAAATCGTGCCTATGACTCAGAAATGAAGAAAAATAGGTCGATTGGTTGATAATCATATGGTACATGGGAATCGTACAATTAGTGTACACTGTATACTAACCGTTTATCATCTAGAATTAAAGATTTGAGATGAAATCTTGAAAATAATATCCTTGAAGATTTGGAAGAAGATTTCTTCTTTAATAATGCTTAAAAGTGTTGCATACTTTTAGATCAATGGAAAACTTTGATGGCTCTGGGTCTTCTATTTTGGGGGCAAAGAAGAAGAGGAGTAGTGTTTCTCGCCGTCCTCACTCTGATCCACAGTCATTCTTGCTGAGCCCCCCTGCGCAACCTTTTGGCAATGGAGGTAATGATGGAGACCAGAACTTTGTTGATTATGATGGCTTAGGAACTGAAAACAAGCTTAAAAAGCTAAAGCTCAAGGTTGGTGGCGTTACTCACACAATTCACACCCAGTCTACTCCTGAGTTTCAGTTTAGTAGTGGGTCTTCTATTACAGAGCCTTCATTCTGTTTTGATGCTCCTCAGACCAAACAGAAGCTATTTCTTCAGGTATTTGTCCTAATTATTTCTATCATTGCAATTGAAAATAATTCCTGTTACATACTGTTTAGGAATAAATATATCATGCATGCAATTGTATGATTCCTTTGCATGGCTAGATGTGCTATATTTATGCTTTTGACACTGTGCTTTGTAGGGCATTAGCTAATAACTTTCATTCGGTAAAAAGTGAGGGCTTCTTCTTATTTACACATTACATGATTGATGCAGGCCAACACATATGGCAATCATTTGTTTCCTTCAAACGGGGAAAAAGTTCTGCAAGTAGGACAATGGAAAAACACCCTTGGAACTGGTTCTAGTTTTGGGAAGGAGACTCCTTCAAGGGAAAAGATAACTGGGAAATATATTTCTATGAATGCTACATTTCAGTCTCAGCCAGTTCGAAAAAGTAAGCGAGTTCCTGAGAGACGTGTCTTGGATTTGGGAATTAATGATGGTGATGAATATGATGGCAATGAAGAGAAGGAAATCAAATACCTTGGTATACACTATTCTTCCAGGGGTTCAGCAAATTTTGGAGAGATGTATGAAAGAAACGAGGAAAAATTGGGGATAAGGAACACTTCAAAGAGTAATCAGATGGATGATGGCATGTATGTGGATCGTATGGAATACTGGGAATCACCAGAGTCAAGCAAAGATGATAGAAAGAAGACGCGAGCAGAAAAAAATTACGAAGATGATGACTATGTGGAAGAAAAGGAACCAACATCAGGTGATGAACCTGGATTTAAAAGGAAGAAGTTAAGGAAGGGATCTTTTGATTTCCACACAGTAGGAAGGATGCCATTGGCTCCCACTACACGTAATCGAGCTCTTCAGTCTAGCAAAGACGATCAATCTTGTGCAAGTCTCACTGACTTTCCAAATGGTTTACCTCCTGCCCCTTCGAAAAGTGAGAATTTCTTATATGCAAATATCTACAGTTACTGCATATCTGGATCTTTGTTAAAATCATCATATATTTTGCATTTTTGGTTTCTTTATGACAGAACAAAAGGATAAACTCTCTGAAGTGGAGGGGCAACTGAAGAAAGCTGAGGCTGCACAGAAACGTAGAATACAATCAGAAAAGGCAGCTAGGGAAGCTGAGGTTCGCATGTCAATTTTATGCTTTATTCTCGTTATCTGTTATTGAGCGAACAATCTACTTGGTTTAATCTTTTTTAGGCTGAGGCAATCAGAAAAATACTCGGTCAAGATTCTGGAAGGAAAAAGCGGGAAGAGAAGATGAAGAAGAACCGAGATGGATTGGCACAGGTCTTTGTAAATGCAGATGAACATTACAGATTTCTATATTCGGAGAGCTCATGACATATTTCATGCAGGGTAAGGCGGCTAATTGTGCTGTATTCACAAATACTGTCAGGCTGGTCATTAGTCCGACTGGAACAGTTGTGACATTTTCCGAAGACATTGGTCTACCTACTCTATTCAAACAAGGCCCTGGCAGGTGCAAGTTTAAAGTTTTGTTGCCAATCAAATTTTTTCCGTAACACTTCTTTTGTTGTGCTGTGTTCTTGTTTGGAAAAGTATTTGATGGGGTTTATGGTATGGAGTTTTGCAGTTATCCTCCTCCACGGGAAAAATGTGCCGGTCCAAATTGTATGAATGCATACAAGTATAGAGATTCTAAGTCGAAGCTTCCACTCTGCAGTCTGCATTGTTACCGAGCAATACACGAAAAGCTGCATCCTTTCATTGCCTGCTGATATCATCCTGTTATCCCAGGTTAATTCTGCAACACAATTTAGCAAGTTTCACGAATGCTTTGAAAATCGTCCAATTACTAAGTAATATTACAGATTTTGTTATGATCTCAGTACTCGCTATTAAGGACGGGCAAGAGCTTTGTGTAAATGAATGGAATTCAAATTTTGACACGGATGATCATATACCTATCAGATCAATCCCTTGGAGGCCTTGGTTTGTATCATCCCTACCTTAATTCTTTCAACTCTCAGACTTGTCTTTTTATGAATAAAATTTGATTGATGCCAAACATTGTAGAAGGAATCGAACCAAATTGATTTAATCACGCAAAAGCAAAATGAAGCTTTTTCCCTAAGTCACTTCGAAATCTGGGTATTACAACTCGAAATCAATACCAAACGAGGCCGGCAATGTAAGTTGAAATGAAGCGAGTAAATAAAGGTTAATTTATTTGGTAAATAAAAAAGAAAACACATTATCATAAAAGTGTATGTTCATTATTAGCAGAAACTATTATGTAACATTATTTATCTTCTGAAAATGCCCCTATTATATGAAAATCAGAAGTCTTATTGGAATCTTCACATTCTTAAAAAGTCTTAAGAGAGGTTTGTATTTTATTATACAATTTTTGTAAATACACAATTTTGTTGCTTGGGAATAGCAGTATACAAATTAACTCAAATGACTAAATTTAATTAAAATTTGTATTAATTATTAATAAAATCTGGTAGAATTATGGATTTGAAAAAATTGAAACCACGAAAAGATAAATAAAAATAAAAATATAAGAAAAAGTTATCATGATAAAAATTGTCAACTGAGTATGTTCTAGATAATAATTATGATGATGAGTTTGGGACATTCTTAGAATACTAATTTGGGACATTAAGTCTTTTACTTGTTCTAAGCATGTTTTTTATTTTTGACGAAATTGATGGTTCAAATTTGTCTCTTGCTAATTTTTCAAGTCACCTCACCAATTGATCCATTGGTCTTCCATTCATTCATCATAGGTTTTACTTACCAACTCCAACTCAAAATTTCCATGTATGAATTGGTCCTTCTTTTGGTAAACAAGAAAATTTTATTTGGATTCAAAGCTTTAATGATGTTTTTCACTCCATTTTCCTAATCCATAATTAAATCAGGTGAATTTTATGGTATACTCTTTTTATTTTATTCTTAGGTTCTTAAGAATTCGATCGTCCGATTTTAATATATTAAAAGTTCACTCTTCTTGCTGAAATTTATGCTGTGCTACTCAATTTAATGTTAGCATACTAAGCTATAGAATGAATTCATTCATTTTTTAACGTTTAAGGATCTGTTTATTTGTCTAAAGGACATAGGCAAAATGACAAATACTAAGAGCTATGACCAACTCAACCGTGTCTCATTCCGAGAAATTGTTGCTTAGTCCATAACACTTAATGATGGCAAGTATTAATCACCCAACACTTAATATGTGAAATCACTATTTTACTATTACAACAAATATTATATATGAAATCGCAAAACTGCCCAAAATTTGTCACCACTCCACACACAAAAAAAATTAAATTCAAATTTGACAAAACAGTCATATGAGACTCATGAATTTCATACGTACATACATATACCTACTACAAATTACATTTTAAAAAGAAAAACAAAAAATATATGTCTGACACTTAAAGACAAACATAACCATATAAACTAATCTTCTTCCCCTTTTTAGATCCTAAAAACATTTCCTCAAAAACTATACACAAAATTTCGCTAAACATCCCCCACAAAACAATCAACCAAACATCTCATCGGCCTTGCATAATGCTAACAGACAACTGATTAAAAGAAACAGGAGGCTTTGATTTATTCGAAGAAGATCCGAACATGTAAGATGAACCACGAGAACTACTACTTGCAGATTTCACACCTCTTATGTTTATAAATGGCGGTTGGCTAGGCCATGGAAGGGCTTT
>JAYMTB010001737.1:0-10363 GCA_036897585.1 Francoa sonchifolia | reverse complement strand
AAATAAAATTATAATCTAATATATTTATTTTATGAAAAAAAAAATTATAACCCAATTTTCAAAAAAATTGAAAGGAAAACGGAATAAAAAAAAATTGGGTTAAAAAAGAAATTAATGAAATAAAGATTTTGGGTTAAATTGGACAAATTACAAATTAGATTATATATTTAGATAAATTATACTTAGGTTATAAATTTGGGTAAAATTCAAATTAATTCAAAATCAATAAAATAGAAATTAACGAAATGGTATAAAACACTAAGTTAGGAGGTAACATCTTACAAATAATAGTTTGAACGACATATTATTATTTGGGTATTAGTTTGTAGGATAAAATTATAGTTAAGCATAAAAAATAAAAAATAAAAAAAAATAAAAAATTATACATGTATTATAATTTAGTTTAATTGTCCGAGTGAGTTACAATAAATTGACCTTTAAAAACAATTTATTTAATCTATACATGTACTCTTTGACCGAGTTGACTGGACCAACATCAAAAACGTTGACCACGTGTTAAATATGCTAAACATGCCTCAATCATTTCAAAAAGGCCATATAAATAGCCGTTGAAATAAAAAATTAAAAATTCTCTAGCAAATAACAAAAAAACACCAAAGATGGATGAATTCTTTGAAGGAAATTTGCAACTTTGGAACGAACCTCCGGCTCCATTGAAACAGAGCGATTTTGTGCCTTTTCGGAGCGGACAGATTGAAGGTTTGAGGTTTGGAATTGGGGCAAATGGAGGAAATATGAATAAGAGGATGGTGGAGTTTATGAGGAAAAGGTTTCCTGGTGTAACAGTGGAGGCTAGGGAATATGAGAATGGGCGAGGCTATCGACATAAGATGAGTGAGAGAATGAGGAGAGAGAGGCAGAAACAGAGTTATTTAGCTTTGCATTCTTTGTTGGCCATTGGAACTAAGGTTTGCGTTTTTGTGTTAATGAATCTGTGTTTGTTTTTCTCCTTCTTGAGAATTTCTACATGCACCTGGTGTAAGAATCTTTCTTATCTTCCATGCGCATTAATCTCCTCTTTTTGTAACATAAGTGTAAAATCTGTGAACATTACATCTAGTGGTGGGAGATTGAATCTAGCATGGATCAGGAGCTACCTTTGTTTAGTCCAAATAATTAGTGCCAAAATTTGGAGAAATTTTCATATTTAGTAGTAATAGTGAATATTTTACTTGTAACATGTGTGTTTGTGTTACAGAAGGACAAAAATTCGATAGTTCAAGCAGCAAAAAAGGAAATTCAAGAACTACAACACTACAAAGAACAAGTGCAAAAGCGAAACAATGAACTCCAATCAAAATTACATCACAAAAGCAAGGCGAAGAACCAAGTAAATGAAGCTGACAGTAGTACTAAGATAAGATTTAAGGTAAATAATCCGAAATCAGGGATTGAATCAATGATACAAGTTCTTAAATGTTTGAAAAATATGGAATCAAATCCAATTTCAATTCAATCCCAATTTTCTGATAATCAACTGTTAGCAGTTCTGGATATCAACACTCAGGTAACTTTATTTGAATATTTTCTATTACTTTTAATGTAATTTTTAAATATTGTTTTGATTTATCAATTTAATTGTGTTTGATTTGATGTTTGGAAGATTGGAGCTGGTGAAGTGGAAAAGACAGTGCAAAGAACATTATATGAGGCTGAGAGGAAATTTCTTTACCATTCCTTGGAAATTTCCAATTTCCATAATCCCAATATTTTATCTTAAACTTTGTTAAATAGCATGTGACCTAATTTTGTAAAATACTAAATGGTGTTTGATTTGATTGAAAGGTCAATTGGTCTTTCTATTTGGGCAGACTGATGTTCCTTGTTTGTTCTTCCAATAATGACTTGGTCTTCAATTACTATTAATTATTGTTTTCTTTTTCTTCTGACTTCTAATTCAATCTTCAAATTGAAACTAAAATAATATAAGCTGTTGTATTCTATTTACTATTAGTGATTGTAGTTCTCAGTTTGAACCAAGAAACACTGATCCAGGTCGCCTTTGCTCAGCTGAAAGCAGGAGTGTAACCGAGTCAAGCTATTTGAGTCCTCATGGTTCCTGTCAAGCTCAATTCAAACTCTAGTCTACGAGTGTGGAGGAACAACACATTTTTAAATCTAATAATATAAAATGTATCTTCAGCTGTCATAATTCAACACTGCCTAAATAAAATATGATGCCACTTTAACATTTAATAAGCAACTGAAAGAAAACTGCCAAAATCTTTGAGCAAAATATGAATGTCGGACATAACTGATTAAAAGTCTGGGTTGCTGGCAGGGGATTTCACTTGAGAGGAATGAACCTGGAGGAGTGGGTGGCACCAATACCAGGCCTACCGTGCTTGACGGGCTTGTAGGAAATTGAGAATTCGGCCAGGTAATGGCCAATCATTTCAGGCTTGATTTCCACCTGATTGAAAGTCTTGCCGTTGTACACCCCAATGATGCTTCCGATCATTTCTGGTACAATGATCATGTTTCGAAGGTGGGTTCTTACTGGTTCTGGCTTCTCACCAGGTGGTGCCTCCCTTTTCTGAAACAAAAGATGAGAAGAACCATTAATGGAAATTCATTAAGCTCGACACTGTACATGTTCATGAACAAGACAAATTAACAAAGTAAAGAGACTGGGGCTTTTAGGATACCATGGGAAAAAAAAAAAAACACTAGTGAATTTAATCCATCTCCAATTTGAAATACTAACCCACACCAATCAATGAGAAATAACTAACTGCAACATTTGTTTACAATACCAGAACCTAATTGAGAATGGATCAATAACTGTTCAACAGCTCAGTAATGTGGACAATTTAAGCAGTACAAGTGTATCGGGAATGATACATACAGTATACGATAAGGTTAAAAATGCATAATCATCAAGCATTCCCAACACAAAGGAAAGAGTTTGATAAAGTATTTTCTGAAACATTCAGCATTCCTATTCCTACCATCACTATTTCTTCTCAAACACCAAAACATATGCATACAGATAACATTTATCATTCAACAGGAAGTTAAATGTTAAATTTGTCCATAACACAATTATCTGAACATGGGTGAATGATAACAAAATTGATAAAGGACCTCTGATGAAACACAATCCAAACCAACTGGAGGCAATGACATCGTAAAATATCCACTTAAGATGCTGGAAAACCCAATGGTTCCTGTTAAAATGCACTTTCACACACAATAGACACAGAATGTTGTACCACTGATGCTCAGTTTAACTGGTCTGATAAACATAAAAATAGTTTCCAAACAAAAATATTGTATCAACAATCAAAATCTAATATTTACGAATCATTAACAGTATATTTGCCCTTTAATTTAAAATAGTAATTAAATGACAACACAAATTTTATTGAGAAATAAACATTGTTTTGCTTTCAGGTGACTCATATGTAGAACATGTAGAACGCATATCAATATTCAATGAAACTTTCCACATTGTTAATATAAAATTCTTAAAAGCAATTAACAAAGTTAAGGCCCTCATAGACATAGTAATTACTTTTAGCTAGGTTTATGTAGATGAAACTGGACCTTAGTAGCACCAATCTGGTATACCAAATTTCAATATTTTCTCCTTATTTCCATCCATGCCTAATTTTTCAGAGATTGTGCATTAGATAAAGTGATAATAATACATAAATTCAGTGTATGTTTAACATTAATGCAATCCACACAAAACAAGAAGCAAGTATCTTCACAGGATCAGAAATCCATAGAACTAATACATAATTCACATTACATTATGACTAAAACAAACAAATGGTCAAGAAGAATTACCGCCTTGCGCAGCTTCTTAATCAAAGCCATTGGCTTTCTCTTCAGACCCCTCTGGAACCTAAAATAATCACAAACAGCATTTGAAAATGCAAATCAATAATCTTAAATACATATATCACAAATACATACATATACAAATTACCTTCTGCGAGCTCTGGCAGTGAAGAGCTTAACGAGCTCATCGGTGGACATGTCAAGGAGAGCATCTAAATCGACACCTCTGAAACTGAACTTCTTGAACGTCCTCTTCTTCGGCTGCGCAACTGCAGACACATCGGTCTCAATATCCGCCTGCAAAAAACACACACAATTACATATGGAGAACAGGGAAGACGAAATCAATACAAACAACAGAGGGATAGTGGCACTCACCATGGTTTTGAAGATTGAAATCAAAAACACGAATCGGAAGAAGAAAGATCCGCCGCTGAGAGCTCTAGGGTTTTCGATACCAGAAAAAGGATGATTCACACTCTCTTAATAATTTATAGCATAAATTGTTTGCCCTAGAAAACGCAGGGGACAATTACATAAAGGGGCCTCTAATTGCCATAAATATACGGAAGGCCCTGAAAATTTTTATTTTTTATTTTCTTATATATTAATTAAGCAATATGATGAATTTAGATTAAGGGGACTATATTATATAAATCTTTTTTTTTTTTTACCCTTATCTATTTATTTGATAAATATTATATATAAATCATTTAAATTTATTAGTAATTTTTTAAAATCTAATTAGCCACAAAATTCCTTAGTAAACTAATTAATGTAATTATTATTAAATTGATACATTTTATTATTTAATCAAATATATAAATGTTTAAAATGACATAATTGCTACAGAAATAATTATATATATTCAAATATTAGATTATCTTTACGAGTAACATTTTATTAAAAAAGACCATACCGATAATAAACCCGAGTTTTCTCAACAGATAATAATGGTATAAACATTCTTCCAAACACAGTTTGTGGAGCATGATTGAATTTCATTTAATTTGATTTTGGATCTTGAGGATGGAAGTTCGGAGCTCCAGTTGAATGGCGGGTCTTGAAGGTGATAAAACAATGTCATTCCAAGTTGAACCGGGTTCGGATAGTGGTCCGGACTCTCCATATAGCTCATATATGGATTCCGCTTCACTGTTCAAATTGCTCACCATTGTCAGACATTTAATTTCATCTGGATCAACCAGCAACTTGTTTTCCCCACTTTTCCAGCCCATTAACTGCATTTCAAAATAATAGAGATATTAAGTCACAATTATTTTGTAAGTGATTTTTCAGATTTTGGACTTTCAAAAAGTGTAGAGTGCATGAATCACTTTTTCGAAACTGGTTAAAAGTACCTTAGGTGGGCCGCCAACAGCATTAGTGCTGTAGACTCTAGCATTATCAACAAGGTAACAGTATCTCGGAAAGGCATCTGCAAATCTCTTGTGCGATTTCAACTGCGAATTCACTCTCACTGCTCTTCCCACCATTATTGCTCTCCTGTTTCAATATTCTCTAAATCAATACCCATTCGCCTTGCGCAAAAAAAATCTACTAAAACATAATTTCTGACCAAATACAGCGCATTTTTAAAGTCATCATATGATTTGACGATTTTAAAAAGTTGTGGTTAGTTGATATACCTTATGCCTCTTACAACAGCAAGATAAGCATCACAAACAACTCCAACCAGTTCGATTCGGTATGGTTTTCTCAATCTCCTATCTCCATCTTCATTTTCTTCATCCGATGGGACCTGTTCCCAGTAATTTTCCGTAATGGTGCCGTCCTCTGCGACTTTGTATCCAACTCCCATTCGGTACCGAGTTTTATGGACGTTGCGAGCCATGGCGATTGTCTGTTCGACAAATGGCTCCCATGATAAGGTACCATCCATTATTACATCTCTTCCTTCGTTTAATGCTGTTACTAGAAGTGATGATGCTGCATCTGTTGATGATTGATGTACCTGATTGATTCATAGTGAGTAAAACATGATGCCTTCAATGTGTTTGATAAAATGCCTGAATGAGAATGTTATGGGTGAATCATTATACTTAAGGTCAAATATCATAATTAGAACTCGCACTATAGAAATTGGACCGAGTATAAATGATTCAGACCCTCCATTTACATCTTCAGTGACAAATGTCAAGTAACAATATCTCACGTGTGCAAGCTAGAATTATGTTGATTTGAAACGTTGACCAATTAAGCCTTATTTGGAGGCTGATCATACCCAACAATACCAAGGAAAATCGGGGAGAATTTGCATCACTGGGAGTTCAAAGACATGATCTAATGCTCTGATATCATGTCTTCCAACCACTCGTTCTAAAAACACACTATCAATGTATGTTAACAATGTGAATGAAAGTTCACCAATTCAGCAGTTTGCAGCATGTCATGATGATGACCCATGGAGTTTAAAGCTTTGTATATCACATCCGTCTCTTTAAAGGCATCCGCCTCCACCACCACAGCGTTTGCTGCCGCACCGGACCAGAATGACCTGCAACCAGAAATCGAATTGGTTTCTGCCATGGCAGGAATAAGAAAAGTTAGGAGAGTATTTATTAGTATTACTCCTTGAGAATATCTTTGAGGACTGTGCTTTTTCCGGCACCCATTCCGCCACCCATAAGTAGCAGCACCGGACTCCGCTCGCTGTGGGCAACAGGCGCCATCACGTCTGTGCATTGTGAATCTCCAATTGATGACATGCTACCAATCACTTTCATTTCCTCTACTAATGTTGATAGTACTCTTGTCACTTTCAAGTCTTTTGTCACCCTTTCAAATCTTTGTTTCCTGCATTCCACCCAAAAAAAACACCCACAATTTTGTGAGGACAAAATGACTAAAAAGACATTTTCCTTTCTCTAACCAAATCCCCAAAATACCCATAAATAAAAAAATTAAATAGAAAAGACAAAACCTTATCCATATCCATATCCATATCCATATCCATATCCATCAAATACCTACCGATCCATACAATCAAGCATTTCAATACCACTAAGAATTTGTTGTTTGGTCCAGAGGGATATTAGTAATTTTACTTTTGAAAATACGGAGGGTTATGAACAGTTTAAGTGTGAAATATCATATCTATCATTGAAGCAAAATTATGCACCATATCTTGATCTTGGGACCAAGCAACAATTTCTCTGTTTCACTCTCATAAAAATCCTAACTATATCCTATATAAAACTAACCAATTCAAATGTTCATAGTTCAGTTTGTAGTAACTAGTTCGACTCAGTACTATTTGACATATAGTCCAAAATTTCTATTATTTGGTACTAAACTTTGTTATCAGTCACTGTTACTGATCTCTTTACTTTAGTCTGCAAACTTACCTTGTAGCTGCCATTACAAAGTCTTTAAGCTTTGTTTTCTTCGCATACTCAACATTCAATATCTGCCAAAATTAGTTTTATACCCTATATAAAACTTATATATATTTAGTGATTAATGAAATTACTACTCATCATTACTGATCAGTAGTAATCACACTGATAAGTAGTAATCTAAGATTACACTTGAAGTACTTGAAGTGCAATTTTGAATTACTAGTGATCAGTGAGATTACATTAATGATCAGTAGTAATCTCACTGATGAGTAGTAATCCAAAATTGCATTTCAAGTACTTCAAGTGTAATTACTTGGAATGCAATTTTGGATTACTAGTGATCAGTGCGATTACTACTCATTATTACTGATCAGTAGTAGTAATCCAAAATTGCACTTGAAGTACTTCAAGTGTACTTCAAGTGCAATTTTGAGTCAGTGCAATTACTCCACGATTACTACTTCAAATTACACTTGAATATCAGTGAAGTAATTGATTACCTTGTCTTAATTGAAAATTGTAATTACGTTCTGACAATTGACACTTTAATGTATAATTGTAATCGATTATAATCAGTATCCTAATCGATTATAATTTATCGATGCAATGTAATTTCATCAAGCCAGTTAGAATGGAAGTGGAAAATACTTCAGTGTTATATGTACCATTTACTGTACAAACATAATCGATTACATTTAAGGATATAATCAATTATGTTAGTGTAAATTCCAATTGAGTTACGAACTTCAATTTTGTAGTACTTCAGACGTAATCAATTAGGGTATAACCAAATCGATTAGGTCCATCGGTGGTATAAAAAAAAATTAGGGCACAAAATTCACTTTCACCCAAAAAATTTCACTTTTACTCTGCAATTCCTCTCTCTCTTTCACGCTTCTTCTTCATTTCAAACTCAAAGTCCAAAGTCCCAATCGATTACGTTTTTGTCTAGAGTTCATTGTAATCGAATCATGGCACCCAAACCCAAGAATCCTTCGATGTCACGCAATCGGAAGAACACATTGGATGCTCCTTCGGCTTCTACGGGATAAAGGCGGTAATCCCCGACCAATGGTTCACTTTTCAGCTACGAGGATAGATTCAGAGCGAGGGCAATAATAGTTGGAATGACGGTATTCCCTACTCCCTTAGTAGATCATTCCCTCATTTTTTTAAATGATTTGTTGCATTTAGGTTTTGAACCATTTCTGTCCCTAAACCGTCCATACTACCCTATGCTTGTTAAGCAATTTTACTGTAATTTGCGAAAAATAGCAAAACGGACGTATACTCCTAGTACGTCAAAGGGGTCAAAATTTAGTTCGACTCCGATCTAGTTAGTGATGTACTGGATATGCCTAGTTCAGACCATAGGATTTATGAACCGTTAAAATATATTTCTCTTGAAGTAGGGTACTAGGAGAACGACTTTTATGAATCAATCCATCTGCCTAACCAATTCACGGTTGAATCCCGATTTAATGCAACAACATGTCCATTGAACATTACGTTGTGATAATGGCCATTAATCCTAGGTTAGGAACCCGTTCTTACATCAATCGCATAGATGCATTCGCCATGTTACTCATTCTAAATAGGATTCAATTTGATATTCCTCATTACATCACGGTTTTCATTATCCGGGCATCGAAGTCGAAAAGCTGTGCCTTGGGATTCTCGAGAGATTTGTTGATGTTTCCGGGGAAGACGCAATTGATAATTCCATATTTCTAAATGTCGTCCGTGTGCATAAGATGGGTTATTCGGATGAGTCGGGTGTATTCGTTCGCAAGATCCAAGTCCCCAGATAATAAGCGATGATGACGAAGAGGAGAATCCGGATGTTAATCTTGATTCACGTACCAAAATAAGGCATGATCCACTGTATGCCTCGACAAGTGCACCGACGGCTCAACCTACAGCTGGTCCATCCTCTTCTGCTTCAGTCCTATGTTTGCCTACACAACTAGATCATGTGGCGATGCGTGTGGAGGAGCTAACTCAGGACAATCACCAATTAATGGGATACTTGCAAGGACTTAGTGCACAACAGGATCATATCGTTAAACAACAGGAGAAAATCATTTCAATGTTTGAAGAAGTGAAAGACTTGCACAAGACATTCCTGAAGCAAGTCAATGAAGTCGTTCACGGAGATAGTGACAAAGATAGTGACTAGTCCAAGCAGCTGTAGTGGGACACACTAGCGTTATTCATGTACTCGTTGTTGTATTTCTTTTTTTTTTTCATTATCTTGTAATAACTCTTTCATTTGTTAAACCAAATTTCGTGAATGTTTTAAACTTTGTATTTGTTAAATGAAATTTCGCGAATGTTTGTTATTATGTAAGTACCTTTTTCATATGTTATAAAGTATGTTGAAATGTTTGATATGTATTTGATATGTTTGTTATGTATGTATTTGGTATGTTTGTTAGGCATGTATTTGATATGTTTAAAGATGCAAAATTCATACTGTATTGACCTAATCGATTAGGTAATGTGACTAATCGATTAGGTTTACATACAATGCTCAATAGCATTATCAGTTATTCGATTAGAATTCCCCTTCATGAATGGGAATTAATATCTGCATTGACCTAATCGATTAGTGAATATGTCTAATCGACTAGTCTATCACATGTTCAACTTGCCTTCATTGGTCTATAAACCTAATCGATTATATGTTATGTCTTGCACGACCTAATCGAATATGTTTATATGTTATTTGATTATGTTTCACGTAAAAAATAGCAGGTAAATTCTGAATTGCCATAATCGATTATGAATTGTGACTAATCGACTAGTCTAATACAGTTTGAACTTGAGCTTCATTATGAGGAAACCTAGTCGATTAGACACTAATCGATTAGGTTACAATATATGTAATCGATTACATAATGTAGTATTCGATTATAGTTTCTCTTTAAAATTGGGTGGTACAATCTATACTGACATATTCGATTAATTAAGGTAACTAATCACCAAGTCTATCACAGATTAAACTTGGGCATGATTCTGATGAAAACCTAATCGGTTAAATTTCATACGTAGTCAATTATGTTTTATATGTAATGAAAGTTATAGTACTTCGCCTTCATAATTATGAAACTGTCCCAAAATTTGATTCTTAACGTAAATTAAGACTCGATCAGAGTTTTAGTTATAAATTACAAATTTGTATGTTAGCA
>JAYMTB010001736.1:0-10368 GCA_036897585.1 Francoa sonchifolia | reverse complement strand
CCTGCACTGCAAGAAGTAGGTGGATCTTTCTGGAGATCCTTGAGCTCCTTCAAGATCCGTTTAGATGCCATAGATTCACTACCGTAAAAATCAAACACGTCAAAACCATAAACATTTCGGCAAACGAAAATCAAACAAAAATCATTTGCAGGAATCAGAAAAGAGAGAAGATAAAGAAGAATTACCTGAGCGAAGATCCTCTCCTCTGGTTATTATATATATATTTCAGATTCTGAGAGGAGGAGAGGAGAGAAGAGACATAGGGTTTGGCAAAATCCCTTTATACCATCATGAAGCTCTACTGTAATGCCATGGACGCGCGATTTACGTGATCCTGTCCTTTTCGGACCAACTTTTACGGGTTGACCCGAATTAATTTGCCTGAACCATATAATAATAATAATAATTTAATCTAATTATTTTGGAGAAAGTTTTTAGTGCTCCAGGTGTAATTTAACCTAAACTAATAGCGAAGTGACACGCCAGAGTACGTAAAAAATGTTCTTATGTGGTGCTTTCCTATTTGTTGCAGAGCCATGCACCTAGAGCACCCAAAATTAGGTGCATCCAATTTTTTATTTTATTTTATTTTTTTTGAATTACTGAATTTTTGTAAGCTAAAAAAATAAATTTAAATATAAAATATTTAATATTTAATATTTTCACAGCTTTAAATTTATGTAACAGTCCATTTTAAGAAATATCATTTAAATTTGGTAAATACGGTTAATTAATTGAAACATTGATTGATTCCAATTCCGAAATAATATGATTGGAAAAATGAGAATTTTCACTTGAATTTCAATGGATTGGCCTAACGACAAAGGTGGAGGTTTTTTCACGTTATGATATTAGGTTCGAATTTTATGGGACCAAGGGCAATTTCTTGATTTATTCCAAGTTCGAATTTTGCATGATACACACAAAATATCAGCATGAAAAAAGTTCGATATTTTATTGAGTTTTATTGCAGTACATACAATTCATGCAAACAAACTACAACTGAAATTACCATTTTTTTTATATTTATGGTCATGAAATCGAATGTTGTTATTAACATGAAGGGAGAAAAGAGAGTTCTAATCGACCGGTCCATTCTTCGCCTGTTTTTAAGGTGATTGGTTTCTCGATTGCTGCTCCATCGACACATAGCATCTGCTTGTATTCTTCTTCCCCGAAATCTACTAAAGATTTGGCTTTCTTCTCCCATGGATTCCAAACAACTACGAAAAAAAAACATAACATTGCAAATGGCAATTCAAATACCCATCAGTATCGTAGAAGATGCTGGCGTGCAGACTTTTCCGTTATACATCAAAATGATCCGCGTGTTAGAAGGTTGTGCATACGTAGTTAGACAATGCAATGCTTGAATATTGCATAGTTGAGAATTATGAGGCGTGATGCATGTAAGCGGTTTACAATTTGACTGCTTAATGATTGGTTCCGACTGAGAACAAGACTACTTTTGAAGTGAATAAAAAGAAACTTACCGACATCTGGAAGACCTTCTTTTCGTATTACAAATGTCCTCTTTCTTTCGTGATCAAAAATTGCAACCGGGTCTGTAGAGCTTAGATATACTCGATCAATCTGCAAAGCGGATAACAAGTAAATAAGCAAGAGCCATGGCAGCAAAAGAAACGTGCCTGTCGATAGTTGAGAAAAAGGAACTTTGATTTACCTCGGATTCAAAAGTTAAGGTATCTCCTTGTTCTGTGAAGCGCTCTCTCTGGCATAGGTTGTCTAGATAGTCAAGAGTCTCCAATCCCTCTATCCTCACTTCGCTGTTAGTGAATTTTGTGTTTATATTAATGTCCAAGCCTATTGAATTTAATGAGTCACACAACCACTCATTCGGGCATATCATAGTTTTAAGTGCTGCCAGCTTCCGTACTGCAATAATTCAATTCTATTCGAACTAAGAATATTGCATACCTGATATCAGAAATGGAGAAATATGTATGGTACACGAATGAGAAACCAAAAGGCTTGCTATTGATGTTTCTGATGCGTGATATCATGGTTAGATATCCATTCGCTGCCAAAGACACCCTAAGACGAAACTCGAAACTGAAATATGTTGCAAATCATTAGTGCGCCAAACAGAAAGTAGATATAATAGAAGCTTCGGTTATGTGAGACAATCATGCATTATCGGTAGTTATAAGGTCGAGGCATTCACTTTTAACCCAGTACATACCTAACTATCTTTAAATCAAACTATCGTGAAAATATGAACCAAACTTCATTTTGACATTGAAATCTTACCTATGAGGCCAGATTTTCAAATCTTCTTCAGATGATTTGAGTAGCAAGTTAACATAGGCTTTTCCATTGGAATAATTGGTATTCAATGGTGGAGGATTATCATCAATAGCCCACATCTTGTTTTTGGCAAACCCGTGTTTCTCCAGTAATCCATGAGTTCCAAACTTACATTTTGAAACAAACCCGCCAAATCAGATACAAGTTACATAACCAATATACTACTGGAGCTGATAACCATTGACTTAAAAGTACCTGTGGAAAACAAATAGGAATTCCTCCTCGTACTGCATCTGGTGGCTTGAAGACTGCCTAGAGTTAAGAAATACAATTGTAAACACATAAAGAGGAAATCTTAGAGGCTTTTAACCTTAATCAGATGAAAGATGAATCTATGGTTGAACGCATAGGTACACACTTTAATGATTCAATTCGAATAAGCTCCATCACAATTCAAACTTTTTGTTACCTTACTACTCGTGAACAGTAATTCTTCTCCCCTCTCAGTCTTCCAAGAAAGAACCTGTCCTCCATGCAAGCTAACCTGGAATAAAAGAAGCACAACACGATTACGATGAGATATGATTCTAATGGTCATTGGTCAATACTAAACAATCAAAAGAAGGCAAGAGTTTCTAACCCGAGCAGAAGCCCCACGAGCATTCCGAAGCACAACCTGATCAATACCATTCCTATCCTTCGTAACCTCAACTGATGCACCATTATCACAAAATGTGCCAAAATTATCCATTTCAGAAACCCAAAAACTACATATACATATGAACACAGCAAAACAACAGACCCCTCTCTCCCTCTTACTAAAAGAACAAACAGAGTTTCATGACAGGCATTTCGTCGAACACCAGGTGTGCAACACAAACTTCTCTCCTAATACATCTCGTGTGACAAACCTAATTTCCCGTGAATCAGAAACCAAAATCTCAACTACAAATATATTGACAGATACAGATTAACTACCCAAACATTTCCATTCAAAAAAGTTCATAATTTCTTCAACGAAAAATTAAATACAAAACCAATCAAACACAACCCAAAACTCCAAACCGTTAAAATTCAAAGAACCAATCAAAGAAAATTCATTTTCCACTGGAGAGATAGATTTTATATGATCGAAAGCAAACTGATGCCTAACAAAGAAAGAAATTGAATTGAAACCCATGAATTTATCCATGAAATTAGTAAAAGGGTCAATAAAGCACAAATTTATTTCTAAATCTTACAACGGGAGTTCGTCTATGTTAGTGGCGGCTTTCTGAATCTGACTTGGATTCGTGTATGAATTGGTAAATCTTGAATTTGACACATTTAATTTGTGAATTAATAATTGTTTAATTTTTTAGAAAATTAATTTTTATATTTTTGAAGAATTTATCTAACATTGATTATATTCAATTACGTATTTAAACTTAAACTGTATTTTTTTAAACAATGTCAGATTCAAATTTCGTAAAAAAAATAGTCAAATAATTTTAAATGATCTTTTTGAAATATAAAATAAAATCGTTTTTAAAAGTGCAATTTCAATAATAATAAAAAAGAACTCAATCCTTGGGACAGGTTTTGATTGCGATGTTTCCAATAATGAAAACAATAATAATAGCTACAAAATTAGGAGAAATAACTTGTGAAAAATGTGAAAAATATGAAAAAGAATGCGACACAAGTTGCTAGTTACAGGTACAACAAGGCGAATCCAACTTTTCTTTCTTTTCGTAGGCAAAAATTGTTAAAGTATACTATCCCGCGAATCCACAAATCAACTATTTTGATGCAGCTGGATCAACTTTGCGGAAGATTCAATGTGTTAACGTCAAATGGGATGTCCAATGCTGTAGGAAAAGAATAGCCTTTTTCGTGCTTAAGGGTTGATGGGTTGATTGTGTATTGCTAGCTAAATGTTGAGGAAGATAGATTATACAGCTGCACATACTGCCCCTGAAATACGTAAAAATGAAATGAACGAATGAGAAGAAAATCACTTGATGACACTGTCTGTTGGTTCTTCGTAAAAATTAGAAACGAGTACTGACAGACAAATTTTGAAGAGAGAGAGAGAGAGAGACCTGTTGACCATGAGGAGCAGCAAAATTTCGCTTCGTCAATGTGCTTCACGTCAAGGCCAATAAACCATGATCCAGTGCTGACATCATCATGAGCATATGTACGAAGAATGGACCTGCCCGAACAGAGAAGAATGATGGGTCTGACATGCTAAGTATGTGAATACCGAGTGTTACCGAAATGGAGGGAGACAGCATACCTGTTTATGGAGATAAACTGAGCCAAAGCACGTGATATGACGTACAACTCACCAGATGCATGTCGGAAATATCTATGCCATACGAAATCATACTATTCAAATTAGAAAATGTAAATCAAGCTTTGGGAAGTCAATGCGTGAAATATAGTATGCTTACGATTTTGCATCACCAAATTTCCACCAGTCTGGTTCATACCATTTGTGAGTCCTGAAAATTTCAGAGGATGTAAGAAATATGTATATATATATATATACATACGTGCATATTATGATCTGCTAAAAAAATTAACTCCTTCGGAAAAGCTATCATCAAGATAAAAGTAAGCTCACTGCTCAGAGAAAACTTCGCCTGATTTCATACACCCAATATAAACACGGGGCTTATCCAAATGCGAAGCGAGTGTTGCTCCAAGCACATCTGTATAACAAGCAAAAGAGAGGAATAATGATCCATGTTTACTGCAAAATTAATGCATAGAGCCTCTAAATATATAGCATAACCAGGGACGATAATCAATGGTATTGTTCTTGTCCAAGAGAATTTTTTTGTCATTTGGCACTACGACCTTCAAAAAGTAAACAGCCTAACAGCATATGAAAGTTTGAAGTTTTTGTAACCTAAACCACAATACTTGTTATCCTCGTGCGTGTTGTTTCATGTAAATATCTTCACCAACAAAGTTTTCTTTATTGGATACTTGAAACTGAGTCATTCAGATTCGATCTATCATGTATAAAATTGTCCTACTTTGTTCAGTATGTGATCAAGTTAGTAATGACTGCATACCGATATTAACATAAACGTCATCATTGACTTTGGCATAAAACTCAGCATCCCATTTCTCTGCAGCATGAATAAAAAACATTTTAGTCTTTTTTGGACTCTCCTCCGGTGCTTCCACCTGATCATCCTGTAAGGAGAGAAAAAAGGAAATCAACAATATTTCAACTCCTCAAACCATAAATGAGGCTGCATAAGGATATATGGGTATTATAAGGGTGCTACTTTGTATTGGCAGTTGATATAAGTCAATAATCACTTTGCTCCTTGGAAGAGCACTAACACACAAAAGAAACACGGGTAAACATATAATAACTCAACGAACAGTGACCTTACTATTCTTCAAACCAAAAGATAAGGCTGCTTCGAGTAAACACATTTATAGCTATGCCATTATGTATTGGTATACTTGGCATAAGTATATTATCCTTGTGTTCCTTGCATGCGCACAATGCACATTCACAGAAGCACAAGGTTCTCGACTAATATATGGGAGGAGGCTGCTATTTGGTCTAATTTATATGTCTTAATCACAAATACAAATTCAAAAATTTCAAGCTTACAAACATTGAAAGATGTATTTTAAAGAATTCAGCATGAGAAAGTCAAACATTTAAATAACTTAAATCAACAGTTTCACGTACAAGAATAATGAAGTCATTGGTTTGCCTATTTTCGTTGTCAATCTCCAAGTCCAAACTGTCCCCACGATTTGCACTGCAGGATATAAACTTCACTAAACAGAGAATCACAACAAATATCTCACTGAATTCTGGATAATTCAAAATATATACCTTCTTCCTATTACAAATCGGACAACAATGCCCTTTCCATCTTCCAATTTTTTTAAAGCTGCACCTGCATTGATTGTAATTCAGGTTAGGCAATAGCTAAATTTTTTTTAAAAGAAATATCAGAGGTATGAAATTCTAATAAAATTAGGACAGTTATGAAAGAGAGTTACAACAATATGAAATATATCATAAACCTTTTAATATTTTACTAATCTGAAATCAACTGCATGGATCATCAAACTAAAGAAGTTTGTCAGAAAAAAGCTGACAACACATATTTTTGAAATCAAAATTGGACAATACTTCAAATTTGAGAAGAAATATGATTTCAAACTATTATGACTATATACTATAGGTAGCTGGACTCTTCCCTTATAACATAAGTTATTATGTTAGAAGTAGAGAAATTTGTTAATCACAAAAGTGAAAGAAAATGGCAGAGCTTAAATCTTCTGTAAATAGGAAGAATATATGATGTTACAAAGAATATATAAATGCATACCAGTTGACATCCATGCCTTTCGAATTGCATCTCTATTTTTCTTGCGGCCAAACTTTGTAATAATTCCTATAACAGCTAAAGGCTTTTTCTTGGGTTTTTTCCCATCATTATCGGATACATGCTTTGAGATAAAACCTTCCTGTCTAGCTGATGCAAGATCCATCTCAAGTGCCGATAACTTCTTCTGTTGTTCCCTAAAAGTATATCACAATCACTATCACGACAAGATCACAGTTATTAAATCTTAACCCCAACTAGAACATAGCCACACAACTTACCTGCAGGCTATTACTTTCAATGTGTCTTCAACGGATATGGCTGTTTCACCCTGTGATAAGAAAACAGTTTACCTAATTACATTTTCCTGCAAATACATCTAAAAAGTAATCACACACATCTCTGAAGGGAAAGAAAATTCTGTGACAGAACTCGCACTAATGAGCTACGAAGCCAAACCACCAACTAAAAGCTTTTACAGTAAATGCATTTCGTCTTAATTTGCATAGAACACCAGGAAACAATTACAACAACACTGGATAGTATCCAACATATAGTTCTTCAGCTGACTATTACAAATCAACAACCAGAACCACTTAGATGCTACATTCAATCTCAATACAGAAATGAATTGGAGAACTAATTGAAATGCAGTGTAATTAAAGAATTACCTGACCAATTCTTCTATCTAACTCATTGATCAAATAAACCCTATTTTCTGCATCCTGCCACAAACTATCAAATAAAAACACCAATCATATCAAAATCAAAATCCAAAAACCAAAAAATACTTCAACTATAATAAAATAAAAGCTACAAAACACCAAACTCACCAGCCAGCGACGTAAATCGTACTCATGGCAGCAAACATGGCGAGCATAAGACTTGAAAGCCGTTTCTTAATACTCGAACCAGAGAGCCGATTATTCACCGTCCGGCTCTGCATTTCTTCCAAAAAAAAAAAAAATCTTCAAAAACTGCGAGAACTTCACACGATTCTCATCAGTAGCTCCTCCAACTGTAAATTCAAAACTCAGATCTGAAGATACTGAGATGTCGATCGAGCTTCAGATTCCGAATCTGGCGAAATGAGAGAGATTTGCAGGATGAATATTTGAAAACCTAGCGATCAAAATCTTTGGAAATGGAGTTTGGTGAATATACCAAACCAATTTTTCCAGGATTTTGTATGTCACCTTCAAACCCAAGCAAAAATTAATATATCGAGTTTCTTTAAATATATAAATAATTTTAGCCTTCAATACCTTTTATTTCCCTATATTATTATTTGTGTAACAAATAGCTCTTTTATTTTCAAAAGTCTCAAATAGCCTCTAGATTATATTTTTACCTTCCTGCCATCATTCTCCGTTTAATCATTCTGTTAATCTTCTGAAGACGAAGTTTGAAATCACGCAAAACCCTAATTCGTGAAACCCTACTTGGTGAAGACGAAGTTTGAAATCAAGCTTCGAAAGTGAGAGAAATCATCAATTCGAAATAAAATTCTCTCGCAGTGACAATAAAGATGGCTGGTAAGTCATTGTTTTAATTAGTTCAGTTTTGGTCTTCAGAA
Source organism: Francoa sonchifolia (assembly GCA_036897585.1). Lineage (NCBI taxonomy): Eukaryota > Viridiplantae > Streptophyta > Magnoliopsida > Geraniales > Francoaceae > Francoa > Francoa sonchifolia. The sequence continues at coordinate 2,169 of JAYMTB010001736.1, read as the reverse complement.
AGCTATTTTCTTTCCTGACCAAAAATAATCCGTATATTTTGTTATATTTTGCCCAAATTTTCTTTTAATCAAATGATTTTTTGAGACTTTTGAAAGTCAATGGGACTATTTATTACACAGACAATAGTCTAGGGAGTTATTTGTTACACAAACAATAATCTAGGGGTCAAAGGTATTGAAGCCTAATTTTTTTCCACGTGCCTTTATGATTTGTCAAGTGTATCAATTTTTATGCCACGTCAGAAGATTGACTGCATGGGGGTAAAAATATAGTTCAGAGGCTATTTGGAACTTTTGAAAATCAAGAGGGCTATTTGTTACACATACAATAGTCTAGGGGATCAAAAGTATTTAAACCATAATTTTATTTTAATACATTTACGAATATGTTTATGCCATATTTATTTATTTATTGTAGTAATTAATTCAAATTTTAAAATGAATTTTTCAAAAATTTAATAATAATTTTCTGTAAAAATTGGATTATTCATTAATAAAAATATAAAAATTACAAATCGTGATAAATAATAATAAAAGAATATAATACAAGAAAATATTTGTAAATAAAACCAAATTTCAAAGAGTTTTTGTAGATAAAGCTAATTTCAGGATTTAAAAATGTAATTAACGCATAATTAATGAACAATTAATTGTTTTAGTACATAAATTTATAAGTTATATTCCACATTTTTTGTTGTTGATAATGTCAGTCGTAAACATTACAATTGTATTCAATTGGATACTTCCGTCAAATTCTGTCAAAACTTTTTTATTAGAAGCAATCACACGTGTAATTGAGTTTTGAGATAATTTGAATTTCGCCATCATTTTTAACCTAATTAAATTTTGTCCAAATTTATAATTTAATTGCAATTTGCTCAAATTTTATAATCTAATTACAATTTGCCCAAATTCTAACCTAAATCACTTACAAATCCAAAATATCTCATTTTATCAAACCTAAAAATGATCATTTTCGAAAATGACCGAATTGTTATCGGAGGACCACGAACTGAAGATACTTCGGCTACAAATCGAGGACCACAAAAGAAAATTTGAGAAATCGAGTTTTAATAAAAATTAATTATCGATTCAACAATCATAATTAATGGAAAGTGAATTTGTTATATATTAACAAAATTTGGAGATTTAATAAAATCAGAAGGGAGTTTTTGTAAATATAGCTAATTTTAGGGGATTTGTGTAAATAGAGCTAATTTCAGGATGCAACATGTAATTACTCTACTTATCGTAACAGTATTTTCACGAACATGAAAGCTAAACAGGACGTCGTTCAGTTCCATCAAGCAATTCATGTACCTTCGCATTGATGCTATAAATATGGAAACGTGAATGAATCATCGAGAGCATTTACGCCTTTTCTTTCATTTCGATCCAGAGCATTTTGGATTCGGAATCAGGCTCGGTGAAGATGAATGACACGGATGTATCGAAGCAGATCCAGCAGATGGTGAGATTCATTCGCCAGGAAGCGGAAGAGAAGGCCAATGAGATCTCCGTTTCTGCCGAAGAAGTGCGTCAATTTGTTAGCACGTTTTGTTTATGAAAAATCTGATGAGTTATTGAATTGATGATGGTGTGATGTGTATTGCAGGAATTCAACATTGAGAAATTGCAGTTGGTTGAAGCAGAGAAAAAGAAGATCAGGCAAGAATACGAGCGGAAGGAGAAGCAAGTTGATATCCGAAGAAAGATGTATAGCACTAAAAGTCTTCTAACGATCCTCTTTTTATTTGCGTGCTGGTGCTCTTCAATTTTTTAGTTACAATATGTCGTTGAATTGATTTCTGTGAATACGAGTTATAGATCAGTGATTCAATTAGTTCTATATGTCCATGTGTAATCAATGTACCATACATGAATTAGGTTGATTGTCACCAGTCTGATTTGGGGTAAAATGAGTATTCAGGCTCTGCAAACTGGAAGATGGTTTTATATAAGTGTTTAGAAAACTGGATTGAAATAAACAGAAAATATGTCCAAACGATACTGTAATTTGGTTCTGTAATTATTGTTCAAAAAAAACAATCAAGACACCAGTTGGATGTTGTTGGGCTAAAATATGCTACGTAAGTGCACGTGTCGCTAACAAGTAATAAAGTGATGAGTGAGTATCGTTCCCACGAGGATTGATCACTAAAAGAGAAT
>JAYMTB010001735.1:0-10369 GCA_036897585.1 Francoa sonchifolia | reverse complement strand
CAACAGGCCATCTATCTGAAAAATGTCGAGACTTCTCAAAAAAGTACCTGGAATGTCGCATGGAAAAGTAATTTTCTGATTTTCCAACTATATTTATGCTTCTTTTGTTGATTTTCATACATGAGTAGCATTCCAACTTATGAAGTTGCTCTTATCTTTTTCAAAAAGTAAGTTGATGTTCTTTGAGGAATCATCTTGATGTTAACATACTGAACATTCTTTTGACTGCATTTCTTACCAATGCAGAAACTTGATGGCTAAGCAAGACCTGTCAGAACTTGGATTTCGAAAGGAAATCAATGCAGATGCTTCAGGTGATAGAAGTAATGCAAGAATTGATAGTTAATCATAATTTTGTTGAAGGTGGACTCGATAGTAGAACCAAAATTTGTTGAACTTTAAATATTTTTAACCGATAGCTTATTAGGAACTTTGCTTCCGATCAAATTGGACTAGTTATATTAGTGTAATATATGTATACAATTGATGCATTAATACAGTCTCAGCTAATTTCTGGAGGCTGTGATGTCTTAAGAACACGTAAAATGATAAAAAGAGAAATGCACAAATGACTGCAATCTAGAGATATGAACCAATTCGGGTAGAAAGAAATGCTTTATTAAGAAGCTGCACTTAACTCAGCAACAACATCATCCGACTCATCAACAATCATCTCATCTCTAAATAGCAATTTAACGTGTGGAAGAAGCTTTGGAAGAACAGGTAAATCAGCGATATTAACACTCATCATGTCGAATGCAATGCAAGTTTTATGCATGTGTGCACCATCTAACACAGGAATTTTCGGATATCTTTGGCTGAAGTGGGTAAGTATGATCCGATACACACCAGCAGCTGCCCCAACTTCTATGGCTTCATTTGTCGTGCTGTGGTTTTTCGCAATTGCCTCTTCCATTAGACCATCTTCAAAAGTCGCCTACAATAATTACAGAAACTTGTCAATTTTACTCCTGTAAATCAGAAAGAAAGAAAGCATATGAAACAGTTTAATTATGCCTTACTTCGTGTATAAGAACTGTTGCACCACGAGACGCTTCCACCAGTTCTGGGCAGGGCCTAGTGTCACCTGAGTACACAATCTTCCATCCGGGTATCACTTTTCCAGCACTATTGATTCTGTCTGATGCCTTCAAGACAACGCCAAATGCCTGTGGACAGTGCACGACGGGAAAACTGACCAATGCTTCCAAACTTGCTTCACTGAGCACCTTCTGCAGGCTCTTTAGGAGTGTTAAGACAATGTGATTGTCAATTGGACTACTTGGTTTCTTCCAATGGCTCTGCATACGGGAGTTTCTAGCAAACAAAGTTGAGTCAATATTGTTTGTACTTCCAGGAGAAGAGTCATCAGTATTTGGTCCATTTGTCAAAGTGTCAAACGAGGCTTCAGTAGTGTGTCTGCTATCAAGGAACTGCATATCGAGATCTTCGAGTCTTTGGTAAGCATCAAGAAATCTCTTGAGCTGTTTTGGTCCTACAACTAGAATTGGTTCATGAGGCACTCCTTTCAACAAATCCCGTCGCAGAGCAAGAATTCTGGCTAAACCCGTGTGGTGATCGGCGTGTATATGAGATATCCAGATACACCTTAGCTTTCTCACGGCATTATCAGCACCCTCTACGCCATATCTGTTCTCAAAGGACATAACCCGTATATGTTAGAAGGGATGCAAAATCTTTACAATAACATGCATTTGAAAGTCATGTATCATTTGTTACCTTCTTTTCAGCTGTCCGAGGGTTCCTTCCCCACAATCAAAGAATAAACTTCCTTTTGAGAAAAGATTAATGTAGATTGAACTAACGTTCCGGTACTTAGATGGCTGGGATGAACCAGTTCCCAATAGAACAATCTCCAAGTCATCTCTCCTTACATTTTCCAAACAAGTAGGAAGGATGTTCTCGTTCAACCATGGTTCTTCAGTGATTACTTCATTATCTTGCAAGGGAGTAAGCTCTATCTTTGATTCTCCGGTAATTTGCCAGAACTGACTGACTTGCTGGGCAGCATCTGCAATCTCTGGAATTTCTGAGAGTAAATCATTGATGATTTCTGTCAGACCTTTAGAACTTGGAATACTAGATCTGTCTAATCCAAGTTGAGCATACGGGCGTAAAGCAAACTGTTCAATAAGCAGAGGGAAAAAAAAGGGTAGTATTAACACGGGGGATAAAAATTTACTATAATACACTAAGTACATCATTTCTTTCATGCCTTGAGAAGATTTTCGGCTGAAATGCTTTCGCAAACCTTTGAAAGAGATCCCTGGTAAAAGAACAAAAATTCAATACTTCAGTTTTACGTGACCCCATTCTAACCAACCAGTAAAAATTATTACTGCCTGCTTAAATCATAACAAACCTCACTTGAAGCACTTGAGTCCAGTGCTGAGTGAAGAGACCAAAATCCTGGAGCTGGAAAGAACTGAGGACACAAGTAATTAAGTCGTGCTGCGATTCTGGCACTGGATTTTAGAATGGGAAGCTCGACATTCTTCCTGAAACAATATTAAAGAGGTATATCAGTCAAAGCAGGCATAGGAACATTGAATTTTTTGAATAAAATGAACGAAGGAGGAGTGACTAACATTTCATGTCCAGCCATAATATGTTGTGCTGAACCAAATTTCCCCATCCATTCTTGGTATTTGGGACTGCTTGTGACAGACTCGGGACTTAAATGAATGATACAATTCACAGCCTTAGTACTGCCTGGTTGGCTGCCCGAGAAATCTGAATAATAGCTACTGAGACATTTTACGGATACCAGTTCCTGCAAGTGTGATTCAGTTGGGCAGTCGACAAGGAATACGATGGGACCAGGAAGAGACGGGCCCATTACATCACTTGGATGAACCTAAATATAAGGCAAATCAACCCAGACATTAAAAGGTAAAGCAAGTAATCGACTTTAGACGCACAAAAGCATATGCAAAAACTCACCATGATATTTTTACGATCTGACGTCACTGAATTCCCAAGTTGAAGTTCACGGTATTTTGGCCCAGCTTTCAGACCAAGGGCCACAGCTTTTGCAGGGTCAAATTTTCCCTTAATTTCTGGCAACTCACAGATATAGATCACGGAAACATCACCGGGCTTTACTGAAGACACAACTCCATTGCTTGTATCATCAGAACCACTTTCTGAGTGATTCTCCTTTTCAGAACCTTCTGAAAAGCTTGGTTGTAAAAGAACTGCTGAAATTTTGACAACCTCGTCGTCGACAAGTACAAGGGGATCTGTAAACTTTGATGAATGAGGAACAGAATTCGCATTTAATCCAGGTGTGGGACCGAAACTTCGTGTGTGAACCATTGCAGCATTTGGGATGAAGTTTCTCATTGCATCAACTAAGTACTTTAGATCTGATGGACCCCATATGTTGACCTTCAAAAAAACTTCAATTTAAGATACTATAGTAACAACAATCAACTTTTGTTTATGATTTATGAATATATGAGCAAATCTAATACTTACAGACATTCCTTCTTCACCCATGCCCGCTAAAGTCAACAGCAGACCTGTGAACATGAAATGAAAATTTTGCATTATTGATGTCGAATGGCAATGCTAAACAAACAATGCAATATCACATTTCTTCAATTGTTTCCAGACATGAATATTATCGACTCATAGCTGATCATACTAAGAAACTAACCTGGAAGTCCACCAGCAGTCTCTGAGCAAACCCGAGAGAGAAAAATGTGATCCAACTGGAGAGCACATATAAATATTGTCAATGTCTTAAACTATCTATAAACTGAAGATGTCGAAAGCATGAAAGTTAGATTCGATATCCCATACCTTTGATAGCTTAATCTTATGCTCCGTGCAGAACCGTTGCAATCCCTATGACAACAGTAGTACAATAAAAGAATCCTTTTAACAATTATTCATAAAATATAACAGATATACGAAATATAACACGATATACACAGCAAGTTAGTTTGCATCTCATAATTATGCAAACTGTTTGAATATTTGGAGTTGCTCATGTAATGTGAAGTCTGGAATAATTGGTAAAGATTAATGCTCAAACTATAGTTCGTCATGGAGCGTCCACCTGAAGCTTACCTCACCAGCATTAAATATAATTCTTTGCTTGTCAAAGAATAGCAAGACTGAAGGTGATGTATCCTGTGTATCCATTCCAGTCCCCAATATCTGTAACAGTATAGAAACTTCTCAACTTATATATAGCCTTATAACAAAAAATATACAACAAGAACTTCGTAGAAATGTGACAGTGAACCCACTTTGCTCAAATCCGAAAATTTACAAGCATAGTTGTGAAAACACCATGGACGAAATCCCACAACCCAAATAACTTCAAAACTGAATCCTAACAAAACCACTCAATTAACACCAAGAAACACCATGAATCCTGATGTCTTGGAATCAAAACCTTGCAATTCGAAACGATTACCCAATTCCAAATTCATTAGACTTGCTTTTCCGCATACAAATAATCAATATAGACTTTGAACATGAATCTAACAATTACTCCAAAAAAGTAAATGCTAAAGCTAGAATTTCATATCCATAACATCATAATTAATGAAACATAACGAAGGCACATTCCATTACACACCTGATGTTAGAACATTGATATCACACATTGTCATACTTTTTTCGAAAACACCCAGCTTCCAACCAAACCCATTTTGCATTATCACAATCAACTAAAGCAAAATCAAGCAATTTCACAACCTTTCCACTTCAATCTACAAAAAATAACCAAAAACAAACATACCCAAAAGGCCAAAAAGAAAATATACCTGAACATAAGAAATAGTATTAATAGGATTAAGCTTCCTAACTTTCAATTGAAGAACTTTAGGTCTATCATTCTTATCTCTACCTTCAGCCCTTTTTCTATTAAACCCAACAGATTCATTCTCATCCATTTCCAACCCTTTATCTTTCCCTTTACTTTCTCCAAGAGTACTGCTATTTCTTCGACTAAAACTGAAACTACGACGTGGGGTGTTGGAATTTCGTCTTGCAGATGAAGCAAAAACTGAGAAAAATGAAAAGGGTTTTTTGGGTTTGGATTGAGAAAACGAAATAGAGGGTTTAAGGGGCGAGGAGAAAAAGAGGAGGCGGAGATTTGTCAATTGGGTCATTTTGTGAAATTCATATTCAATTCAACTTCTATGGGTTGAAAAGGCTCTTATGATTGGAGAACATGGGAAAAAGAATTGCATTTAAAAATTGAAACTTTATTTCATAATTTTTTTTTTTTTTTCTCAAACTCAAACTATATAATTATTTAAAACATATCTAAATGAAATTGGGTATCAAAAAAATTGATAATTTTAAAGTGATTAATGAAGGTTGAGCTAGGGTTAATCAAGTTTAACCCGATATAGATTTCTCGCTCGGAATCATGTTCAAACCTAGTCTAGTTCAATTTCATCAAATTTAATGGACACCCTTAATATCAATGGAGGCCAAATGATTTTTCGGTTCGAAATCTTTATGTTAAAAACACTAGAACTACTGACCCAGAGAGAGAAAGAAAAAATACAACTTAGGAACCAATTTTAGTGTAAATTACATCAACATTTTTCAAAAAAAGAAAACACCAAATGGGCCAAATTGGGCTTTTAGGCCCACTCACAAGTCCAACACCAAATGGGCCAAATTGGGCTTTTTAGCCCACTCAAAAGCCCAACCTCATCTTACCAATGATAAGATAATAAGAAACCACCACACACCATGAATCCATTGATCATCACCATGCTTCAAACTCCATTATGCAAATTCAATTGCTTCCCACAACCATTAAAAACCCTAATTTTTCAATCTAAAATGTCACCTTTAATTCATCTAAATTCCCATTTTTCATTTTCCCTTTCACTTTCTTGTAACTTTAATTACAAACCCTTTACTCCCTCTAAGAATTTGAACTTTTCTAGACCCTTAATTAGAGCCACCGGAACCATCCCGGAGACCTCGCCGGATATTACTCCGGCAACGGAAGAACCACCCTCAATTTGGTTTGCATTTGTTAGTGTAAGTAAGAATTGTTTATGATAAAAGTTGGGATTTTTTTTTGGGTGTTGAATTGTGATGCATTTTTTGTGAATTTTATAGTCGGTGTTACTTCCCGACGGGACGCCGGACGTTCACCGCCGGTCGGCATGTGGTGGTCAGAAACTTAGAGATATAATGTTGGATTCTAATATTGATTTGTATGGACCATATGTAAGCACATTTCACTAATAACGGTAATCTTGTCATTAGTTTAAAAAAGTACGGTAATTTTGATTTTTTTTTTTTGACCTGATTATTCGAGTTTTTAAATTTATCAGGCTCAACCACTCTCGAATTGTGCTGGAGGAGGGACGTGCGCAACTTGTATGGTCGAGGTGAATGTTTTTAGAATTTCTCGTATTTAAGATAAAACTGTGATCCATGACAGTTGAATTAGTTCACTTTTTTTCAATACTGGGACAAGAGGTCACAAAATTGTCCCTGTCCCATTAGTGCTCATATCTACGTGAAGAAATATTAGTTTACCCAATTTTTATTTCTCAAATTAACGTGGAATAACTTGTCACATATTCTGTTAACAAATTAAGAATTTTCTCATCCCACTCATTTCGACAGGCAAGGTAAATAGAGAATTTACATTGTCATGCACCAAATGGGGAACTTGTTCCCCATAAATGAGGATATGGGGCGAGGATGATTTTTGCGATCTCTACCCTGTCATGCATCTAATGGGGTACCCCGTACTTAAAGGAGCACCTCGTTACTCATAAATGAGGATACGGGGCGAGGATGAATTTTGTGATCACTACCTTGAATCCGCACTATTAAGAACCCGACAGTCCTTATATTCCTGCCCTATTACACACTTTAGATTTGTTTCATAATTTTAATGCAAATTAACACTTTTACATTAATCATAATATATTTTTTTAAAATTTATATATTTATAAAATTAGGTTATCGAAGGAAAGGAACTTCTAAATCCTCGTACTGACAAAGAGATGGAAAAACTCAAAAGGGTATGCAATATGAACATACATATACATATACATATACATACACCATATATTGAAAATAAAAATGAAAAGACTAATATAGGTTTAATTGCAGAAACCAAAAAATTGGAGATTGGCTTTTTAAAAAACTGTTGGGAATCCTGATTCTCGCGGGCTGGTTAGTAATTTCATACTCATAATTTCCTTATTCTATATTAGAAAATAAATTGGAAATTGGATTATGCAGGTTGTAATTCAACAATTGCCTGAATGGAAAGCACATGAATGGAGTTATGAAAAATAATCTCTCTTTTTTCTCACATTTTTGTAAATTCTATTAATAATAAATATTTATAATTTCATGCAAGAACAAAGACAACTTAATTTATTTCGCCTAATTTTTATTTTTCTAATCTATAATAACTAGGGATGAAGGTCAAAATTTGTATCCGTTATACCTGCTTTTTGCACTTGGAAAAAAATCAGATACGAGTTTTATGTTTGATGACTTGCCGTTAAATTTACCCATTTATTTATTTTTAGGGTTTCTAAATAATGTACAAATTATTAATTTTTTATTTTACTTATTTCTCCCGAGAATATTATTCTTTCTATTGTGAATCATTCTCTCACAATTTATGTTTTTCTTTTTTTGGCATAACATAATTTTATGATTCTCGTTACTCGATTTTAGCATGGTAAGTCTATTTTTCCTTTCTTCTAATACGATTTTAATTTGTTTTAGTGTTTATCTGAGATTATTTATTTTAATTATAATCAAACGTATATTCTTGTCATCCGTTAGTACCCAATCATTTTCGGAAAAATTAGATGTGAAATGACATTTATACCCTTCCCCACAAATCTAATGTCTCTTTGCTTCACACTGCCTTTTTTCAAGCTCTCATTTTTTTTCTCACTGAAAATTTTTCCCCAAAAAAAAATGCTTGAAAGAGTGCTTTCGTTGCGGCGAGGAGGGAATCACAGCGATGAAGGAGATGATGAAGACGAATCAATGGATGAATCCAAGATGAAGAAACTTCATTTCTCACTTTTAGCTTCTCGGATTACCAATTACTTGACTAAACATTTCTGGTTTTGTTTCGTTTTCTTTGTGTTTACACTTTTTGCTGTGTGTTCCCTCGTTTATCATTCTCGTGGGTTGGTTTGTGTTTCCCCTTTTGATTTAAAATCAAGGGTTACTTATTTTGGAATCGATGGACTTGAATCTGATTTTGGATCTCTTGGCGTGCCCTGGTGTAAGTATTTGATTGAATTTGTTTGTTGAGATTTGGTGAATTGTTGATAGGGTTTTTGTCAGATCTGGGTTTTGTTGATGTTGGATTGAACTGGGTTTGGGAAAATTAGGCTTATTAGGTTCAGTTGTGTTAATGAGATATGATGTTAGTTTAGCTTAATTGATGAACTTTGAGTCTCCAATTGAGCTTTGATCTTACTTGGTTTTGTATTATTTACGACTGTGATTGGATTTATCATTGTCTTTGATCGCCATTTTGAACACAATTTATGGGGTTTAGTTTGATTGGGAAGTGAAAATATAGTCTATTTTACTGTTGTGGATTGATTTGATGGATTTGGTTTTATGTTGTGTAACTGTAAGGAACTAGTTTGTAGTTCCTTTTCAAACATAAGATTGTGCTTTCTGTGCTCAAAGTTAGAGCCACTTTGTCCACCCAAGAATTAAACTGCAAAGCTTTCTCATGTCGTCAAGTAATTTCTTATCCTGAACCCCTAGCACCACTTCCCTGTTATTTGCTGCACTTTACAAGTTTCAAACAGTAACATTGATTTGTGAGAATACTACATTTAATTTGTTTTTGAGCTCACATATTTATTGTATTGTGCTTGTGAAATTTCATATTGTGAGTTTTTCGGTTTTTACTCTTTGGTTGAGATCTTGTAGATATGGTGTCATATTTGGTTAAACTTTGTCATTAGATTGTGTTTAAAGATTCAATTTTGAAGTTGACTTGTCAATATCTTACCGTCCATGCCCATTTAATTCTTATCTTTGGCAAAAGGCAGATCGAAACATGGAAAAATGGTAGAATGGACATCCAAGGATTTGCTCAAGGGGTTGGAAGAGTTTATACCGATCTATGAAACACGGCCAATACAGAATAACATGTATGGAATGGGTTTTGATCACAGCTTTGGCCTTTGGTTCATTGCTCGATGGCTAAAGCCGGATCTTATGATTGAAAGTGGTGCTTTCAAGGGGCATTCCACTTGGGTTTTGCGGCAAGCAATGCCAGATATACGTATTATTTCACTCTCACCCCGGCATCCTGAGAAGTACCTAAAGAAGGGACCTGCTTATGTTGATGGCAACACAACATACTTTGCCGGAAAGGACTTTGTGGATTTTGGAAGTGTGAATTGGAGGAGTGTAATGAAGAAACACTGGATCACTGATCTTAGTCGAGTTCTAATCTTTTTTGATGACCATCAGAATGAATTGAAAAGGTACTTGCAATATCTAAAACTATACAGAGTTCACAAAGCCAAATTGATTGGCAAATAAAAATTGTTCATTTTTGCTTTTCTTATCTCATACTTTGATGTGCAGACTAAAGCAGGCGCTGAAAGCTGGTTTTCGAAATCTTGTTTTTGAGGATAACTATGACACTGGAACCGGAGACCATTATTCTTTGAGACAAATATGTGATCAATTTTATATTAGAGGTATGCAATCATTCATTTTCCCATTCTTGAAATGCAAACACATTGGTAACGATTACCGTAGAGAAGTTGGTGCGTTGAAACATTAAGAGCAAGTATCAATGTCAGCATCATTAAACGATAGTCGATTGTTATTTGTCATTATATCCCTTACATATGCAAACAAGTAAAAAGGCTACTTTGTCTTCTCATTGGATACTTTAGGGCATAGGAATGAGTCTAAGGACATCCCTGATAATGAAAAGGATTGATTGCTAAGGATAGATAGCCTCTTTTTCTAATGCGGTGATCAGTTTTCAGGATATCAGTAATAATAAACATCGGGAATATAAAAACTTAGAATCTGGGAATGTTACAGATTCGCTTCATATCTCGAGGTTATTGGTTTACAGGAGGTGGCCATAGCTGCTTTAGGGATAGCGATGAAGCCAGGCTTAGATCGAAGAGAAAGAAACTATGGGACAAGGCAGTCAATACAGACGAACTATGCGGTCCAGGTGATGCATGGTGGGGTGTTAAAGGAGAAATGAGGGACGACTTCAATCACAGCAATAAGCCAATTTCCCAAGCTGAACATTTTCGTAACAGCAGATTTGTGGAGTCAATCCTCGATGTATATTGGGAGCTCCCACCAGTAGCTGGTCCCT
>JAYMTB010001734.1:0-10369 GCA_036897585.1 Francoa sonchifolia | reverse complement strand
TACTGTGTCAATCGAGCTGGTATTTTTTCAGGCGCAGCTGGAGATGATTGTGTCTGCTAATGGGCTTTCGGATAATGTGTATGAGATTGCATCAAAAAGCTTAGCTATTTAAATTTCTCGACATATTTCAGGTGACAAATGTTGGCTTCAGTGGGAGATAGAAAAAAAAAGATGTTGTCATGATTTGCAGGATCTATATAATAAAAATATGATTTTGGGTTTAGAATTTGAGGTCACCGTGCGAGGATATGGGCTTAAGATGCTTTAAAGTGATTATGGCTTAGCTAGGATTTGTGCAAGGATGAAAAAATTCTAAAGTATATTGACGAAAGTGAAACGAAGTTTAATATAATTTAGTTTATCATAAAATAATTAGGAAAAGAGTTTAATTCTTCAAATATTGTTTTAAAATTTTGTATAAGAAATTAAGTAGTAGATTTTTAAATAAATATGCAAAGAAAAATGAGGTAGCACGCCTATATTGACCAACACTTCAATAAAATATGAAAATAAATAATTTCTTATGTGACTTTTTTAATTAATATGTTATTTTGGTTTTACTTTTTATTTAAACATTCATGGATTTTAGTTTTAGTTTCAACATGTTACTGTTTATACTTAGATTAATTTAAATTTTGTATTAATATATCAAACAAAAATACAAAATCTAGCCAACTAATTGTCATTCCAGCAGCTATAGCCTCTTCAAGGGGTCACTTATACCATTTATATATGATTTTGAAAGGTCAGTTTCAGTTTCTTGGGGACTGTAAGCAAAAGGATTCAAATAATTAAATCCCAAAGAATATTTGATGGACTCAGACCAAGTCTTTTTTTAAGTTATAATTTAAATAAATAAATTATCATATGAAAATTTTCAACCAATTAAAAAATAAATAAACTGACTCATATTTTATATGTCACCTTCAATTATTGAAAACAAAAACTAGTCTCTTATCTGCAGATGGAAATTCCTAAGTAGTTTACAAATAGCCTAATTATTTTCTATTTATTTTTTTCTTTTAAAAACTAAATTTCCAGGAAACAGCTGAAATTGTGATTCCTATTGAGAAGTGATATTCTAGGAACCAACATGTGATTCCAAAAATACCCAAATTGCTTTTTTGCCTTTCTGATTCTTTAACCTACCAAATTTGTAAAAATAGTGATTCTTTGTAGGAATCAAAATTGGTTTTTTTCCTAATTGTTGTCAAAAGCATGTGATATGCGTGTTCAGTTTTCAAATAAATCAGTAGTTGAAGAAATGGATTCAGATTCTAGTGAAATTGGTCCTATACCAACTGAAAAAGTGATTCTAGGCTCAATAGCCTTTACAATTTTTTGGATTTCAGCAGTTTTCCCAGCAAATAAATTTCTACCAATCGGAAGAACAGCAGGATCACTTCTTGGTGCAATATTAATGGTACTCTTCAAAATAATGAGCCCAAAAACTGCTTATTCATCAATTGATCTATCAATTCTAGGCCTATTATTTGGCACAATGGTTGTAAGTAATTATCTCGAAAAAGCTGGAATTTTTTATTATTTGGGAAAATTACTTTCATGGAGATGTAACAGTGCAAAAGATTTACTTTGCAGAATCTGTTTTGTGTCTGCAATTTCAAGTGCTTTTTTAACTAATGATACAAGTTGTATAATTTTGACCGAATTTGTATTGAAAATTGTAAGAAAGAGAAATCTTGATCCTTTGCCATTTTTATTAGCTTTAGCTTCTAGTGCAAATATTGGATCAGCTGCAACACCAATCGGAAATCCACAAAATCTAGTAATTGCTGTAAAAAGTGGAATCTGTTTCCGGAAATTCTTGTTGGGACTTTTGGTTCCTACAGTTGTTGGTGTGTTTGTGAACACTGGAATTCTGCTTTGTATGAATTGGAGTTTGTTGTCTGATGAAAGTTATGCAGAAGTTGGTATTGAATTGTCGGAAGGGGTTAGTCAGGAAACTTCTGCTTTGAATCCTTCTAGTTCGCCAGAAGAGATTAGTCTGGAGATGGGTCGGATGGATTTGGTGCCGGAAGAATTCAGATTGGGTCGAGGTTTTGAGCAGGGAAGGAAGATTTGTATCTATTTAGTTACTGGTGGAATGTTGATTGGTTTTTTGATGGGTTTTGATATGTCATGTACTGCTATTACTGCTGCTATTGCTCTTGTTGTTCTTGATTTTAAGGATGCTGAGGCTTGTTTAAAAAAGGTAATTTCATTTAGCCCGTATCCTTATTATTTGGCATTTTTGACAATAGTTTTAGTTAAGGTTCGGATTTTGACACGCGTATTGTTTAACTTTAGGTTGAAGTATTACATGTTGTTTGTTTAAACTTTGGTATTTTCGTCAACTTACCAATGTATTAAAAGAGTCGGCTAACATAATATCTGTAACGACTCAGATCTTCCACCATTTGATATTACATTTTGTGTTCAATGAATTATTATTAAAACATATATTTAACACAAATATTATTTAATATGGCATTCCTCTTTTTTGCATTAAAAAAATTTGATAATACAAAGAGGACTAGCTATTTCTCTAACATACTGATGTAGGTAGGATAAAACTACTCTTGATGAAAATTGTGTTATGTGTTGATCAGGTATCATATTCTCTATTGGTATTCTTCAGTGGAATGTTCATAACAGTTGAAGGATTTAACACAACTGGAATTTCAACATTTATATGGAGTATAACAGAGACTCATGCACATATCAAACATGCTTTTGGCATTACTTTGCTTTCCCTTCTTATTCTTCTTCTCTCGAATATTGCCTCCAATATCCCTTCAGATAATTCTTTCCTTTCGTCAAAAGGTTAAACTGATATATAATAAGCACAATATATATATTATGTATTAACACTATATACACCCTCACACATAGGCTAACTTAATTTTAAATGGGCATTCCTATACTAAACAAAGTCGATCATGATGTGGTGTTTTCTTGTTCATCTTAGATCTTGCAAATTTATATTTTTTCCTCCAAAAATTTTCGAGCCTCGTACTTTTGTACTTTTTAACTTTGAGTTAATTACAATTTGCATTCTTGTGATTGGGCCCATTAAATATTTATTTTTTGCACTTATTTCTCATGTGGTTTCTATTT
Source organism: Francoa sonchifolia (assembly GCA_036897585.1). Lineage (NCBI taxonomy): Eukaryota > Viridiplantae > Streptophyta > Magnoliopsida > Geraniales > Francoaceae > Francoa > Francoa sonchifolia. Next base: position 7,252 of record JAYMTB010001734.1, on the reverse strand, counting down.
TTTGCATAATGCACAAAATTGTTACTTTTCCTTTACCATTAATCCAATTTTTATGGGGCTTTTCATTATGCAAACTATAATAAATGAGTTAACATTTAGTTACAATTTATATTAGTCGAAAAATAAAAAGAAAAGTAGGCATCTGCAAAAATTGGTAATTGTAGGAATGATAAGTGCAGAAAACACTGACATCACATTGGGGAATTATTTTTTGATTTTTTAAATAGAAAGTTTACCAAAGTTAAAATTTCTTTAATAAATATCATAATTAGATACAAAGAGTGCTAAATAGACAAAATGTGTGCTGTTTGTGTAGTACTCTTACTAGGACAAAAAGTGGCAGATTCAGCAGCAGGGGAAAAGGAAAAGGCATGGCTAATAATGGCATGGGTTAGTACTGTTGCTGGAAATCTCTCTATATTAGGTTCAGCTGCTAACCTCATCATATGCGAACGGGCTCTTCGCGCTCAGCCCGTTGGTTACACATTATCCTTTTGGAGTCATCTCAAGTTTGGCTTTCCCTCAACTCTTGTTGTTACATTTATTGGGTTATGGCTCATAAATAAGTGACTTCAATATTGATTGAATTATTCTTACAATTGTAAATAGTGGATGACAATACTTTAATTATAGTCGTGAAATGAATTACAAATTTATATTAATAAAATTTTGAAAAATATATAAATTTGACAAATTAATATTTTTATTTAAAAAGTAAAATAAATTATTTTGAACTAGCCGAACTCAAGCTCCTACAACAAAATAAACTGGTATTTGAGTTCAGATAACAATCGGACAATAGCCAGCCAACACTAGCAAGCGTCCGATTCACATGCCTACATGAAATCTAATTATTATTGGATAAAAGGAAATTCGGGCCGAATTAAATTGGGCTAAACTAGGATTAGATTAGGGATGGTTTCCTATATAGATTTCCGCTCATAACCATGCCCAAACCTAAATTGAGAGTGAGGCCTGGTACATCAAAATCGGCTTAGGCCAAATAAGATTCGAAGATGCAGAACAATTGAAGTTGATCGGAAGATGCAGTACAAGAAAGAAGCCTGCAGAAATTTTCAGCGTGGAAGGTACTACTCGTTCATCTTTTCATTTAATTGTTTACTTCTTTTGCTTTCTATTGATCGTTTCGTTGATTTTTATTGTATTCGTCACTTGTAGAAGGTTATAATGTTATTCTCTTTACGATTTTCTTCTTTATGAAATGAGTTAGGTTAATTTGAGCATTGTCACCTTCATTGCCTTGAATTTCGTTTCTACTGTATGTGTTTATGTTCTTTATATGTAACAATTGATGAATTATGTGTTTAATTGAGTAGAATTAGGATTAATTTGAAAAATCTGCTCCTTATTAGATATGAGGTGTTGTATATGCCTCCTGATAGGGGAGAATTTTTGTGGAGTAAGTGCTTTTCTGTGAAGTTTGTTTTACGGATTTTAAAGATGATATCAAAAAGTGTTTGGGGGTGGTGTTGGTGATGTATATTGCATAAGTAAGGTGTTGGAGGATTGGTCAGGCTAGGAAGAGTAGCCGTGGAGTAGGTAACTAGGTATCGCTGCTGCATGGCAGAAGGGGGTTGCTTTTTCATTAAACTATTTGGCATGTGGATGATCCTATGTGGGTGGTTTTCTTTGCATTCTTAGTAACCATGGAAACGTTTGTTCCATGAGATACGTGTTTCAAAGGACAGACAAACAAGCTCATTGAAAAGACAATGAAATTTTATAAATTCCCTTGAAGGACTTTATACATCTCATGTAGCTATATGATTGTTAAAGAATTAATGGTGGAGCCTGTTTGAGAAGCTTAAAACAACAAAAGAATATGAAGACATATTAAACATCAAAATTAAGATTAATTAAAACCAAATCAAATGTTATTGCATTAAGTAAGCACAATTTCTGCAATAAATGTTTATAAAGGAAGCAAATGAAAGTGCTAATTGAATGTCTCAAGACCTCACCTGAAGTACCTGAATTATGGTATTATGGCCACTGCTGCAAACCTTTGAAAGAAATGAAACCAAATCTACAAAAGTGTAGATATACAAACTATTATGATTACTTAGTGGATCATTGCTGTGAGTAGCTCTATGTATTTAATGTCTTTTTGCTGGACATGGTATTACTTTCTGACTTAGTTGGCGAGTTGCAGTTTTGTTTAGATTTAATATTATGTTTGGAGCCAAGTTTACTTGTAGTTTAAATTGTTTTATATTCTGATCTCTTATTTACATCTTCCAGTTGTCAGTATGGTGAAAGGTGTAAGTTTATTCATGCAGCTCAGCCACAACAAAAATCTAATCCCTTTGGATTTGGCACACAAGCTGGATCAGCCCAACAGCAGAAACCAAATCCTTTTGGATTTGGTGTTCAAAGTAACACTCAGTCAAAAGGAGCCAACGAATTTGGATCAAGGCAGAACCAATTCAAGGTTCTTTCGTCTACCAAATTTATAGGTTTTGGTGACTTCCGTTTGTTGCTTAAAATTGTATCATTTTAAATGAAGGACAGAAAAAAAAATCATTACTTAAATGTAATATAAAGAATTTATGATACTTGGTTAAAATTGTCATTTATCTATGATCAGCCTTTTGAAAACAAATGGACCCGTTTCTCTCCTGTACCTAATGGTGCGTCCCCTTCAGTCTCACAACCTGACAATCAGTCCCAGGCCAATCATAAGTAAGTAATTGATTCACCCAATTTTGTCTCTCAGAAGCTCTTATACCTGATCAAATTTTTAACTTTTTTTTTTTTTTTTGTGAAGGTGTACAGATCCTGAATCCTGCAAACGCATTATAATTGACGATTTTGAGCATGAGAGACCACTTTGGAACCTTACGTGCTACGGTCACTATAGAAAGTATGTTGGTTGTCATCATAGATTTAGTAAGATTGTAAGGTAACTTTGCTGCATATTCGTGAGAGCAGTTGTATAACTGCAACCAATTCTATGAAAATCTATGGCTTCTCCAACCTTAATATAAATATATTTTTCTTGAGCCCAGATAGGAGGAGATATGGTATAACCAAATGGTGAACTAAGTTTGGATCATTTTTTTTTTGGCAGTTCTCCTTGTGACATTATCGGAGATATTAGCTATGAAGAATTGCGTGCAGCAGCATATGATGATGCCAATCGTGGGTTGAGCTTGCAGTCAATTGTAAGAACAGTGCTTTATGAAATCAGAACTTTTAGGAATGCATGTCATGAATGTTAGCAGTATGTCTTAGCCTATATTAAAATTACAGGCATGATTGTCGAGATTGCTTCTCTCTCCTTTTCTTTTTTATTTACTGTCCTGTTCTCTTCTCCTCATTTTCCTTTTTTGAGAGTATGTAACGGGAACATAGCGGTTAATATATGATATTGTAATGCAAGGAACACTTAGAAATACCAAATCACAGAAAAGAAATTGTTTGGCAATCAATTGCCAGCCGGAGAAATAGTATAGAAATTGAGATATCCTATTGAAGATGGAGTGAAGGTTGATCAAATTGTTGAGAATCATTTCGCAACTTGTAAGGATAAAATATTGGCCATTTATAAATAGGTTTAGATAGGTGTAGTTTGCAAAAAATAAATAGTTTTGTTCTATCTATCAGCCCAAAAAGGTACTGTGCTCGGCTTTGTGCAATATGTTCTCTGCTTATGATCTTGGTAATATAATACGTTTGGCAAAATATTATAAATCTTAATGCTAGTGTATACTGCAATTAGCTGTGGTAGGGTGTTGCTTTCTCTGTTAATCCACCAATGTGCTCTGATACAGGTTGATAGAGAGAAGAATTTACTGAATGCCAAATTAGTTGAATTTCAGAACCTTGTTCGTAATCCCTATGTAGTTCGGCAGAACTCTCTGGTTGCTGGCCAAAGCCCATTTCCTGCTACCAATCCAATTGCATCACAACTGTCTGATCATAAAAGTGCCCCTCCTACAGTCTCAAGTTTTAGTCAATTGGGCTCATCGCAGACTATGGGGTTTGGAGCGAGGCAAGAATCATCCCTGTCATTTATGTCTGTTAATTTTTAAACTACTTTAGACATTGGTGGATACTTTACCATGGGGGCATCATGTTGTTTCTTGTTTGTTTAGTTTCCTTTTTGACCTTTAGTAATGTGTTGAGAAACTTCTGCTAGGCCCTCTACACCAGCAAATAATGCTTTCGGGCAATCAAATTTTTTCGCAAATGCTAACCAGCTTTCAGGTGCATTTGGGATGAACAATCAGCCAATTGGAAGTGCTGGTAAAGTATTTGAGGTTTTGCTTACTTATGTGTATGTGTACATATCCTGCTTTTGACTATCAATCTTATGGTAGGATCATTTGGCAGCCAGCTCTCTGCCCAGACATTTGGGAGTCCTTTTACTTCCATACCAGCTGGCTTTAGCAACAGCAGTAGCATTAACCCTGGAAGTAACAGCTTTCCTACTTTAGCATCGTCAACACAAAATTTTGGTTCAACTAGTACACAGACATCCACGCTTCCAGCTGAGCCTAGTTTTGCTTCTAAGCCTGATGGACAAGCAACTTTGAGCATGCAAATGGTGTAAGTTTAGGAAAAATATTTATCTATCTGAAAAGCATCTCGAAGTACGAATATTTTTTATAACTTATAGCACCGAGAACTTCATTAGATTAACTCCTCTTATTGGTAAATATACCAGATAGACCTTTGAAATTTTAATAATGGTTGGCCTGTCTGTTCATTCCAACAGAAATAACAGGCAAAGGACGGATGTTTCTGAAGATTCGAGTATTTGGTTAAAAGAGAAATGGAATCCTGGAGAGGTAAGAGACCGAATCTTTCCCATATTTATTGTTTTCTATGAACATGAGGGCTAAATAAGATGAAAGAATACAATCCCGACCAAAGGACACCAACATAGGACATATAATACGCGAGATTCTAGCTGTACTGTCTCCGATCTATGATGAGTCAAACTAGCTATCGAAAGTATCTTAGCTGGTGTTTTAGAAACTCCTAAAGACAAGCCGTCCGTGTATTCTTGATTTATAAAGGATTTTAGTTTTCTATTGGTCTTGTTCACTGGTTTTGTTGTTCTGATATTTAGATTAAATAGGGTATTACTCGAGCAAATTTATTTGTAAAGCAAAGGTCCATGATAACAATAGTAAATAAAATTCATGTGAAGAATGAGTTCAAGTCTTGTGTATAAAATATTTCACAGTTCATGTTTCGTGTTTCCTTAAATTCCGTTAAAATTGATTGTTGTTTTGGTGATTCTTTCCCCAGATTCCAGAGGAAGCACCTCCAGAAGCATTTGTGTTTTGAATAGTTCTCAATACAAGCTAAGTGCCTAATGGTGTTGGAGTTTTAAGCTTCTCTCCTTGCTTGTTTATTATTACGGAATTAAAATCTCAGTTTTGTCGTGCTCATGCTCATTGCTTGCATATCAGCCGATTTTTGTTTAGATGTGTCAAACGAAGCAATGTGATAGATCAAGTAATCTATTACTTTTAAAACATATATGTTTCTTCATTAAGATACAGGCCCTTGTTGGATAACCCGACATGGTTCAGTCCAGATTTGATATGGAGCCGTTTGGGTTTTCTGATTGTCAAAGCTTATAGAAAATCAGAATTTCATTCAATGGGTATAATAAATTCAACCCATTCTAATGTATTTCATTAGGTTGAGTTTGAGAATGTTTTATTTTTTTCGTTTTTGGCCCATTTCAGTACGTGTGTGTGTTTTTTTTTTATTTTTTGTTTTATAGGTATAGTTCAATTTTTTTTGGTCCTTTGAAAAATTATAACAAATGTCAAACAGAGCCTTAGTAATTTGTGATCCGGAATTAAACCAATTTAAACAGTAGCACATTGGTTTTGTTCAGTTTCAAATATTAGCTATTGGGATGAATTTAACAAAATTTATTTCAGTAAAGAATCTAGTAGGATCACAGATTGAAAAAAACTGAATCCGTGAACAACCATGGGCCATTATTGATTGGTTCAAGAATTCATTAAATTTGTGAATAGTGAATGCAGAATAAATCTGAAAAATGGTTCTGAAGTGTTTGATGAATGGTTGCACAAGTATTAGGTGGGAATTTAGTGCCTATGCCTCCCTTATGCAACTTCACATTCATATCTTATTTTTAATCAATAATCAATAATCAAAACAAATTTATTTCATTTTTAGGTCTCAATTGAAATAGTGACTAAAGTTGAAATAAAATAATTTTGAAATGGGAAGATTATAAAAACCACCCTGTAATATGTGGTAATGTTTCAAAAATATTCATGTGGTTTTCATTTTGATAAAAAAAAAAAAAAACTCAATTTTTTCGCAATGTAACCTCTATCATATTTACAAAATACTAATTAGGGTATAAAATTATTAATTACTATTTTTTTTATGTACTTCAATTTCAAAATCATAATTTGGGACATTAATCATGACAAAAATTTAAATATGACTGAAAATGTATTATAAAAATTAAATTAATAATAATATGAAAATCACGCGTAACTAACTGTAAAAGAAATAATACCACAGATATATTTTTAGAATACTAACAAAATCACAAAAGTGATTTTTGTAATTTTTCTTATGAATTTAACTTTTTAAAACTTCTATGGTCGGCCTAATTGTTAAAGTGACAGTTGTCCATACTGTGGTTTGGGATACAAAAAAATTATTTTTAAAAATTTAGCATGTACAAATAATATAAATAATCTAGATCGTATTTGATTTGTGAAATCTGAGTTTTAATTCTTAAAATTTAGATTATCGTATTTGTTTCACGTAGTAACATGAATATTAATTTATTGGTAATGAAGATTCTCATTAATCAAATCTTAAAAATCAAGGTTTCGAAAATTTAATTGAATTAACAATGACAAATAATCAAATTACTATCATAACTCATTCTTCATGAAATTTAATTGACTAAACTAACGAAATACTTAATATTATTTACGGTATCAGCATTTTGAAAATTCGAAATCGCTATTTTGCCGACCATAGTATCTATATGTTGGGACACTTCAAATTACATATCATATGTAACTCCTTTATTACTTTATGCTATAAATGTTCCGAAGTCCTTTTTAAAAACAATAAAGACTAAAAAATAAAACATAAGTCCAACATCCACAAACTTGTACCATTTTGAACAAAAAACCAAAACATTGACCATGGCACATAATAAATTCACTCCTAGGTCACCAATATAATTAATTTCCAAAAACTCTAGACCTAT